>JARKHS020001485.1:0-85417 GCA_030143305.2 Amblyomma americanum | reverse complement strand
GACCTAAATGGGGAATAGCCCTATATAGCGCTTATTTATTTGGGCTCAGTTTCACGAATGCCTGTGTGAAATGGCCGCCGCTTGATGACCATGATATTGTCACGTAGTGGTGACGGCAGTCGAAGCAGCGATGAAGACGGACGAAAGGATCTTCTAAAAGAACTGTTTATTGGGCTGACTTGCACCCAAAATGGACTGAATCACTCGGCGGCGGCGAAGCGACAAGCGTGCTCGGCGGTCGTCGAACAGAATGCCCGCCGCTGTCGGCCGTGCTCAATTTAAAGCTGATAGCGAACATTCGAGATAAAGGGCACAAAGTTACTAGAACATTCCGGAACAACGTAGAATCAGCTTTGCCTGGCTGCGATCAATCGAGATAAATCTAGTCGCGTCTTGCGTCGCAAACAAAGCGATAAAGTGGTGTCGCGGCAGATTTGAAAAACGAACAAACACTGCAAATATTCGCGGCATTACTCCCCTCTCAAAGAAGCATCGACCCGATGCTTTAAAACAAATAATGCGACTAGTAAGAGAAAAAACGTATCTTGCGAAAATAGAGCATGGAAATGCAGCGGCCTTTAGCGCGCATAATACGGCTTCAGACGGACTACATGGAGAACTTCTGGTCGTACGCGGCGTCGCTGGGATGCAGTCATTGCGTCAGGAATGACTTCATAATCCAGTTCACCCAGCCGACGAAGAACCTTGTACGGGCCGAAATAGCGGCGCAAAAGCTTTTCACTCAATCCACGGCGGCGAATGGGCGTCCACACCCAGACTTGGTCTCCTGGCTTGTATTCCGCGTTGCGTCTTCGTAGGTTGTAGCGTCTGGCGTCGGACCGCTGCTGATCTTTGATCCGTAATCGGGCAAGCCTTCGAGCTTCTTCTGCGCGTTGAAGGTAGGCGGCAACGTCGACGTTCTCTTCTTCTGTAACGTTGGGCAGCATGACGTCTAGCGTGGTCGTGGCCTCCCTACCATGGACGAGCCTAAAAGGCGTCATCTGGGTGGTCTCCTGCACTGCGGTGTTGTAGGCGAAGACGACGTAAGGCAGGATGACATCCCAGGTTTTATGTTCGGCATCGACATACATAGCGAGCATATCGGCGATGGTTTTGTTCAGGCGCTCGGTCAGTCCGTTGGTCTGCGGATGGTATGCAGTTGTCCTCCGGTGGCTGGTTTGGCTGTAGCGCAGGATGGCTTGCGTGAGTTCCGCCGTAAATGCTGTTCCTATGTCCGTGATGAGCACATCGGGGGCGCCGTGTCGAAGAAGAATGCACTCCACGAAAAATTTGGCCACTTCTGCTGCTGTTCCATTCGGTAGGGCTTTCGCCTCGGCGTAACGGGTCAGGTAGTCGGTCGCTATGATGATCCACTTATTTCCAGATGTTGACGTTGGAAAAGGGCCAAGCAAATCCATGCCAATCTGCTGAAAGGGTCTTGAGGGAGGTTCAATGGGGTTCAGAAATCCTGCTGGTCGTGTGGGAGGAGTCTTTCGTCGCTGACAATCTCGGCATGTTTTCACATAGTGTGCGACATCGGCAGACAGTCGGGGCCAGTAATACTTGTCTTGAATGCGGCGGAGGGTGCGAGTAAACCCGAGATGTCCAGCTGTCGGCTCGTCGTGTGAAGCCTGTAGAACTTCTTCGCGGAGACAAGTAGGTACAACAAGGAGGTAGGCTGTTTTGTTCGCTGTAAAGTTCTTCACAAGGACCTCATTCTGCACACAGAAAGAAGACAGTCCTCGCTTGAATGAAGCGGGGGTGAAGAAACCTTGCCTTCCAGGTACTCGATGAGGCCTTTTAGGTTGGGGTCCGAGCGTTGCTGCTGAGCAAAAGAGCTTGCGCTGATGGGTCCCAGGAAGGCGTCCTCATCGTCGTCCAGCGGCGGTGCATCTACAGGGGCTCGTGAGAGGCAATCGGCGTCAGTGTGCTTGCGTCCGGACTTGTAAACGACGGTGACGTCAAACTCCTGGAGACGCAGACTCCATCGAGCGAGTCGGCCAGAGGGATCCTTCAAATTGGCAAGCCAGCAGAGCGCGTGGTGGTCGCTGACCACTTTGAACGGCCGTCCGTAGAGGTAGGGGCGGAATTTCGACGTAGCCCAGATGATGGCAAGGCACTCCTTCTCAGTGGTCGAATAGTTAGCCTCGGCCTTAGAAAGGGAACGGCTAGCGTATGCGATGACCTTCTCCAGCCCGTCACTTTTTTGAACGAGAACGGCGCCTAGTCCCACGCTGCTTGCGTCGGTATGAACTTCAGTATCGGCGTTTTCATCAAAATGTGCAAGGATCGGTGGGGACTGTAAACGACGCTGAAGTTCCTTGAAGGCTTCTGCTTGCGGCGCTTCCCATTTAAACGGCACGTCTGCCTTTGTCAGTTAAGTCAGGGGCTCGGCGATGCGCGAAAAGTTTTTCACAAATCGTCGGTAATATGCGCATAGTCCGAGAAATCTGCGCACTGCTTTCTTATCGGCCGGCGGTTGAAACTGTTCAATAGCAGCTGTTTTCTGCGGGTCTGGGCGTACTCCTTCCTTGCTAACGATGTGGCCTAGAAAGAGCAGCTCTTCGTAGGCAAAGTGGCATTTCTCTGCTTTCAAGGTTAGGCCAGACGACTTGATTGCGTCTAGTACTGTTCGAAGTCTTTTGAGGTGCTCTTCAAAGTTCGAGGCGAAGACAACGACGTCATCTAAATATACCAGACAAATTTTCCACTTCAGGCCTGCCAGCACTGTATCCATTACTCGCTGAAACGTCGCTGGTGCGGAACAGAGACCAAATGGCATCACCTTGAACTCAAACAGCCCATCCGGAGTTATGAATGCTGTCTTCTCGCGATCTCTTTCGTCGACCTCAATTTGCCAGTAGCCGCTCTTGAGGTCCATCGATGAGAAATATTTGGCGTTGCAGAGGCGGTCCAGTGTGTCGTCGATGCGGGGGAGGGGGTAGACGTCCTTCTTTGTTATGTTGTTCAAGCGGCGGTAATCCACGCAGAATCGAAGTGCGCCGTCTTTCTTTCTCACTAGAACAACCGGTGCCGCCCATGGGCTGTTTGAAGGCTGGATGACGTCGTCGCGAAGCATTTCTTCGACTTGGTCCCGGATGGCTTGTCGTCTCGCGGAGACACACGGTAGGGGCTTTGACGGAGAGGTCGGACGTGTTGATCCGTTATAATGCGATGCTTGGCAATTGGCGTCTGTCGCACCTTCGGCGATGTCGAAAAGCACTCACTGTATTTTTGAAGCAGATTGCTGATCTGGTCTTGTCTGTTCCGGTGCAGGGCTGGGTTGATGTCGAAAGTGGGCGAGTTCTCTTGGTCAGGCGGATCTTCTGCGGAGGGGTCGGAGAGGGCGAAGGAATCTCGTACGTCAGATATTTCGTCGTAGAAAGCAATCGTCGTTCCTCTGTTAATATGCCGGTATTCTTCGCTTAAGTTAGTCAGCAGTACTTCGGCCTGGCCATTGCGGAAATGTGCGATGCCTCTTGCGATGCTGATTCCTCGGTCTAGTAGCAACTGCATGTTCCCCTCGATGATAGCTTCAGTGTTTATGGCTTTCGTGGCGCCTACGGTCACGATAACGCTTGAACGGGGTGGGACGCTCACTTCTTCCTCGAGGACACTTAGGGCAACGTGATTTTCCCGAGTTTTCATCGAAGCGATGGCTTCGTCCGTCGAATGCGTGATCAGCTTGGATCGCAGGTCGATGATCGCCTGATGCTCATTAAGGAAATCCATACCCAAGATCACTTCGCGGGAGCATTGCGGTAGCACAACAAAGGTCGCAGGATAGGTATGTCCTTTGACAGTCACTCGCGCTGTGCATCGTCCTGATGGCGTAATGAGGTGGCCCCCAGCGGTGCGAAATTGTGGGCCGTCCCAAGCCGTTGTGACTTTTCTGAGCTGCGCAGCGAATGTTCCATTCATCACCGAGTAATCGGCTCCTGTGTCGACTAGAGCGGTAACTTTCCGGCCGTCGATAGTCACTTCTAGGTCGGAGGTCCTGGCTCTTGCATTGCATGTCGCTCTCGGCGTCGGGTCACGGCTTCGTCGCGTATGCGAGTCACGGGCTGGGCGTGTGGTCGAAGCTCCTCTGGGTGGCGGCGTCGATTTCAAGGTAGCTTGCGTCGTGGTCGAGGTTCTCATTGTGTGCGGCGTCGGTGCAGCGAGTGTCGGTTCTTCATGCGGCGTCGCGGGTGCAGCGTCTTCATGGGGCGTGGTCGGTGGAGGATCTTCGGCGTTTAGCTCGTGAGCAACCTCACCTCCAGAGGTTGCTGCCTTTAGTTTCCCCAACGGGGGCTGGGCGACCTTCCTCGTACCGCGGCTGCGTAGCTGCGGCGTGGCGACGCAAAGCGCGAGGTTGACGGCGATGGTGAGCGTGAAAAGCGGTTCGGTGTGTACTCTTCTCGACGCAGGTACTCGTCGATTTCGTGCGGACGTTGTCCGAAGCGTGGTCGTGGGGCGTTAACGGCAAATCCTCGAAGACCGATACGTCGGTACGGGCAGTGACGAAGAATATGGCCGACCTCACCGCAATGGAAGCACAACGGCCGGTTGTCGGAAGTCCTCCAGGCGTCGCATTTCCTGGGGCTTGAGGGTCGGTCATAGGCTGGGCGGGCGGGGGCTGGGAGGCGGCGTTGTGGACCAAGTGGCTCATCTCGGGGAGGACTTGGGGGTTGTCGTTGGGGCTTAGCAGTGCTTACTGCAGCGGCGTAGGTCATGGCCTGGGGTTCTGTGGCCGTCGGGGTGCCAAGTGCCTGTTGCACTTCTTCCCGTACCACGTCCATCAGAGTCGATGCTTGTGGCTGTGGGGGGATGGCAGTAATCGGCATAGCTCCTCTTGGACGATTTCGCGGATAACGTCCCGCAAGCTGTCGCTGGTGGTGGCCGGCGTGTCCGAACGGATTGCATAGGCAGAGGAAGGGCGGTTGTACTGCCGAGCTCGGACGTCGAGGGTCTTCTCAATCGTGCAGGCTTCCTGCATGAATTCCTCGACCGTTTTTGGCGGCTGACGGACGAGGCTGCCAAAGAGTTGTTCTTTTACGCCGCGCATTAAGGACTGAACTTTCTTTTCCTCGGTCATCCCGGGATCGGCGCGGCGAAATAGGCGCTTCATCTCCTCGACGTAGCTGCGGACGGGCTCATTCGGAAGCTGGATCCTGGACTCGAGGAGTCGTTCGGCTCTTTCTTTCCTCACGACACTGGTAAATACCTTCAATAGTTCTCTCTTGAATAGCTCCCATGTCGTAAGGGACGACTCGTAGTTTTCGTACCACGTGCGTGCGGAGCCATCCAATGAGAAAAAAACGTGTCCAATCTTTGCCGCATCATCCCACTTGTTGAATGACGCCACGCGCTCAAATTGATCCAACCATTCTTCAGGGTCTTCGCCTAGGGATCCATTGAAAGTTGGCGGCACCCGCGGCTGCTGCAGTATGATCGGTGTCGACATCTTCGGCGAGATTGCGGTGCTCGTAGCCGCGTCTTTTCGCTGTCTTGTGCGGTCCGGCAGTTTCCCGAACTCAGGCTCCTCTCCCTGGAGACGTCGGCTGGCTCGCTGAGCTGCTGGCTCGTCCTCGGGTGCGAAGCGCTCAGGGCTGGCTTCACGACTTGAAGGGGGCGTCCGGAACATGGAAGGCTACCCCGCACCTCCACCAGATGTCACGTAGTGGTGACGGCAGTCGAAGCAGCGATGAAGACGGACGAAAGGATCTTCTAAAAGAACTGTTTATTGGGCTGACTTGCACCCAAAATGGACTGAATCACTCGGCGGCGGCGAAGCGACAAGCGTGCTCGGCGGTCGTCGAACAGAATGCCCGCCGCTGTCGGCCGTGCTCAATTTAAAGCTGATAGCGAACATTCGAGATAAAGGGCACAAAGTTACTAGAACATTCCGGAACAACGTAGAATCAGCTTTGCCTGGCTGCGATCAATCGAGATAAATCTAGTCGCGTCTTGCGTCGCAAACAAAGCGATAAAGTGGTGTCGCGGCAGATTTGAAAAACGAACAAACACTGCAAATATTCGCGGCAATATCGTCTATGTAGACGAAGCACCTCTTTCCCAGCAAACCGGCCAAGATTACGTCCGCAGTTCTCTGCCAGACTGCAGGGCTGTTAACAAGTCCCATCGGCATGCGTCTCCACTGAAAGTGGCCAGACGGGGTGTTAAATGCGGTTTTGTCGACATCGTTTGGATCCATTTCGATCTGCCAGAACCCCGATGCGAGGTCGACAACTGTAAAATACTTGGCTGACCCAAGCTGCGCGAGGGTTTCCTGCACCTGTGGCAGCGGGTAGGGATCTATCCCTGTAATGGAATTCAATCGCCGGTAGTCTATTACCAGTCGAAATCAACCATCGGGTTTCTCAACTAGAAGTGCCGGTGCCCCCCACGGCGACTTGGAATGCTCAACAATGCCTTTGTCGATTAGCTCTTGGACCTGCCTATCCATTTCCTCTCTTTGTGAGTAGGGAATTCTATAGGCCCGTTGGTACACTGGTGGCGAGTCGCCAGTCGTAATGCGGTGTTTAATCACTCCGCACTTTCCCAGATCTAGCTTCGATGCAGCGAACACATCCGAGTAGCGCTGTAGGAGACCCTCAACTCTTCCTCGCTCTTTGCAGTCGATGTGAGAGAGGTCAAACTGCAGGTTCCCTTCTTTTCCTTTCCTTTCATTGACGAGGCCCGTAGTGCAAATCGGGGTACCCTGCTCATCCACCTCAGCCGGGGAGAATGTAGCTATGTTTTTGTTTTTCGGCAGGTGAAGCTCTTGTTGCGAGTAGTTACATAAGCGGACGGGAACCCTTTTCTTTGAGTCAACCGTGACCAAACAGCCCGCCACACTCAGTCCTATTGCGAGCCCCTCTATAGGTTCAACGACTCCTATGTGTCCCTCATCAATCTGAGCTGACATCGCTCCCACACAGATTATCTCTGACCGAGGCGGCACCACTGTTTCTCTCGTTGTCCTAACACTAACGCCCGCGTGTGTTAGCGAGCCCTGTTTCGCGCTCTGTTCCCCATAGTCAACTCGTGCAACGTACTCGGCCTCTCGATTTGCTAATGGGACCAAAGCCCCGCGACAGGAAAGGCAGTTCTGGCTTAATATGAGATCGATGCCATGCTGCCGTAACAGGTCCTGACCTACGAGGCCCGATATACCATCCGGCAACGACACAGCATCGGAACAAATGTAGCTGGGATGGTCAAAACTTTCGTTCCCGATTGTGAAGCGCAAAAGGTACAGTCCTCCCGTGCCGAGGTCAGCTCCTGTGATGCCCACGAATCTTACTTTCGGAGATTCTCTGGCCTCATGCACCTGCCTGTCTCCCTTCCTTGTCAGCAGATCAAAAAACTTTTGCTTAAGGAGCGTTATCCGGGAGCCAGTGTCAACCAACAGATTGCAAGTGACCCCGTTTACCACGAATTTGGCAATCGGGCAGGATTCTCCAAAAACGCTTACAATAGCACAGCTATTACTGCTCTCCCCCCAACCGGCTCGGCTGCGGGGGACTCTACGCGTTTTTTTGGCACAATATATCCTTGTTCCATCCCCGTGTTAGTCGGCGCGTGCTGCTGCCCATTTGGCGTACCAGATTCGCGGTTTAGCTCGGGACAGTATCTGGCAACGTGTCCGTACCCTCTGCAAGCATAACAGCGAACCTGCCTCCTTTCACGGTTCCGGAAATTGCCCCTGTTATTTAACTGTAGGCCTTCCGCGAGGAGCGCCTCCAGCCGGTCTAGCCTATCGGTCAACTGAGTAACATTCGCGTCGGCGCTTGCACTTTTTGGCTCTGTTACAAGCCGCACCTTCTCCTCACTGGAGACAAGCAACTCATTACGCTCCTCGTCTACAGCTGCCTCTACCGCTCCTTCAAAAGTAGACGGCGCCTTAGACAGAACAAACCTGCGCACCGGATCCCTCAAGCCAGTGATGAACTGGGACGTCATCTGCTCCAGAAGCAGCTCTCTGGCGTGCTTTTGCTTCGAACTATCAGGCCCCGGTTCTCGCGATAGGGTTTCGTTCCCAAGGAAGCGAAGGCGGGAGGCAAACGCGCGTGCGTCTTCCCCCGGCTTCTGCCGAGCGTCGAGGAACCGCCTGAGCTTTACGCTAGAAGGTTCCCTGTCAAAATATTTAAACGCTAGCTTTTTAAATTCAGCCAACGTGCCCGCCTTCCTGACTCCCTCATCTCTCCAGGCAAAATCATGTGCTGCCCCTGACATGCGACATTTCGCCATTCCCAGCTGTTGTGCATCCGTTAACCCGCCCATTTTGCACACCTGCTCCAACATGTCAAAAAATTCAACAATAGACGGACCCTGACCGTCGCCAGTGAATCTCTCCACCATGTTTGCTAATGCAAGTACGCTTGCCCCAAAGGGCTGTGCACTCGAGTGGGCTTCTTCCATATTAGACCAAATATAGTCAGTGCCTCAAGCTCCTCTCGCCGGGGGTGCAGTCCAGCTTTTGCCCAATGATTTAAGTGTGGACCCCACTTCTGACACCAATGTGATGAACCAGTTTCTTAAAATGGCCCTGGGTCCACACTGGGCATGAGGAGATTGATGCACAGACTCCAAAATGATTTTGAGGTGATTTAATTAAAGCATCTGGCTCGATGCCGCTTACGGGACAGAAGCTGGCCTCGTCGTCGCCGGGGCTGAGTCAGCGTGGTGTGGCACGGGCTCGATGAATGGCTGGTTGTCTGCAGCGGCCGGGCTGGGAGTTCCTCGTGGCTGTGCTGCCCTCGTTCGCGGCTGGTCGTTGGATGAGCTGCCAGGCGTGGAGGCGCGTTGGCGAAGGTCGAACGTTAGCGACGGCTAGACCCCGGGCTCAGGTCAATGCGCAGCCCCAGTCTTCTGCCTCGCTCCGTCTCCGGCCCTCTCGTCCACTCGCCCCGATCGCTCTCCCCCTTCCTCCCGTCGGCTTCCGCTTTTAAAGCCTTTGCCTCTTTCTTCAGCCGTGGCCGCGCCTTTGTCCACTCCCCCGTGGCTCTCGAGGGGTGCATAATGACGGGGACACTCAAGCGTCGTTCGACAGGGCCGTCGACGGTTACCATATATGGTCATGTTTCTCCGCCACAACCAAATATGGTCATGTCTCTCCGCTGCGACCCGACGTCAGGACGGCGCGGCCAACCGTCTCCAGGAAAGTCACTGACCGGCTCGCCGTGGCACCGGTGCATGTGGACGAATCGTCACAATACCTATCAAAACTTTTTATCTTATAACTGCGCGAAAAGCATGTATTCGTGTTTAAGGGCACAGGGTAAGCCTTATACTTCCCATGCATTTTAGGCCATGTTGAGGTACATGTTTCTCACTAACTAATAACAGTAGCCTAATAATACATATATCATTGTTTGCCAAATTTTGTGCTCTTTTTACTGAACTAGAATATTTGAAATGTGTTGAAAATTCGATTTTTAATAAAATTTTTTGCGGTAGTACACAAATCTGGCCTTTCTTTGCGCATTTCAAAATTCATAACAGAATAACTGCTCAGTGAAATTGCTTAATTCTAGTTCAGTAGTTGGCAACACTTATGTAGATGATTGCAAAAAAAAATCAGCCGTCTGTCTTGAAAGGCATTGTAAATAATGGTACCTTTGTAAGAAAAAACACTGTTTTGAGGTAATAGAGCGTAAAGAGAAAAAAGATGTGAAAAACCAATTTTTATTTGCAGAAACGCCTCCGTAGTAATTGATTTAATAGCCCCCTGCTTCGTAGTCACTGTCGCCGTCATTTTTTCGCTTTTCGGCTTGTCGTTTTGACTGTCGGGCCTCTTTTGTAAGCTGTCGTGTTGCTCGGTCCGCAAAGTACATGCGCTTATGGTCAGCTTCCCTCAGCCACTTGATGGTGTTGCTCCCTGGGTTCAATCCACACGCCTTCAAAACGTTGGCCCGTGCGATGCTACCATCATTAAATGAAAGAACAGCATCCAGTGTTGCCATCCGTAGGGTCCGAAGCCTAACAAACACATTCTTTGGCGCGCGTTCCCAAACAACATGGTTGAACGACTCATTTGCATTTTGAGTTCGCCCTTGCAGGCACTTCTCTAGGAGCTCAGCCTTCGATAGCTCCCTATAAATGGGTTTGATAGCCTCCAAGACAGATGCAGGCAAACTCTCCTTGTGGAAAAATGGCTTGCCCTCTGACTGACTTCTGTTGAAGGCACACCACGTATCAGGTCCCTTTGGGCAAAGTCCATGGCATGGGTCATCGTCTGTGGCCGATAAGTGGAAGAAGGTTGCCCAAACGGCCTTTCGCATTTCATCCAGGTTTCCTACATTTCTTCTGATGGCCAAACCATAGTACGTCTGGAGCTTGTCTAATACTGCATCAGTCAGTCGGCCTCAGCCCGAGAGGCTCTTTCCATCAGAGAGTTTTCCTGCTTTGTTTCCTTTTTTTATCCTTCTCAGGATTGTCTTGGCTAAAAAAGAGGAGCTGTACAATAGTTGCCAGACAATTTTTTATATGTAGCTGATTTTAGACAAGTTTGGAAATCAGGTGGTGGACTTTTTGGTTGAAAAAATTGACGTTAATCCTGAAAGGGGGCGTGGCCGCTCACTACTTGGTTTCGGAAAAAGCGTTTTTCAGCCGTAAATACGGCTTTCTGAGGAAAGTGCGATCATGGAACATGTGTAGAAAGAATTGAACTTCTAAAATTCCAAAAGAAAAAAAAACGATTTTTTTCTAATTTTACCTTACCCTGTGCCCTTAATACAACGAAACAAGCTGTTTTAGACCGAAACGAGCTAAATCTGAAGACATCGGTTTTACAAGTGTCCATGTGATACGCGTCAAAACGTTTTCTCCTGTAACTGCGCGAAAGACATGTATTCTTGCTTAAAACAACGAAACAAGCTGGTTTAGACCGAAGCGAGCTAAATCTGAACACATCGGTGATACTCGTCAAAACTTTTTGTGTTATAACTGCGCGAAAATCATGTATTCTTGCTTAAAACAAGGAAACAAGCTGTTTTAGACCGAAACGAGGTAAATCTGAACACATCGGTTTTACAAGTGTCCTTGTGATACTCGTCAAAACGTTTTCTGTTATAACTGTGCGAAAAGCATGTATTCTTGCTTAAAACAACGAAACAAGTTGTTTTAGACCGAAACGAATTGGATCTGAACACATCGGTTTTACAAGTGTCCTTGTGATACGCGTCAAAAATTCTTTCTTATAACGGCGCGAAAAGCATGTATTCTTGCTTAAAACAACGAAACAAGCTGTTTTAGAACGAAACGAGCTAAATCTGAACACATCGGTTTTACAAGTGTGTGTGATACGCGTCAAATATTTTTCTCATAACGGTGCGAAAAGCATGTATTCGTGCTTAATACAACAAAACACGGTGTTTTAGACCGAAACGAGCTAAATCTGAACACATCGGTTTTACAAGTGTCCGTGTGATACGTGTCAAAGCTTTTTCTCTTATAACTGCGCGAAAAGCATGTACTCGTGCTTAATACAACGAAACAAGCTGTTTTATATCGAAATGAGCTAAATCTGAACACATCGGTTTTACAAGTGTCTGTGTGATACGCGTCAAATCTTTTTCTCATAACGGTGCGAAAAGCATGTATTCGTGCTTAATACAACAAAACACGGTGTTTTAGACCGAAACGAGGTAAATCTGAACACATCGGTTTTACAAGTGTCCATGTGATACGCGTCAAAACTTTTTTTCTTGTAACTGCGCGAAAACAGGTATTCGTGCTTAACACAACGAAACAAGCTGTTTTAGACCGAAACGAGCTAAATCTGAACACATCGGTTTTACAAGTGTCCATGTGATACGCGTCAAAACTTTTTCTCTTGTAAATGCGCGAAAAGCATGTATTCTTGCTTAAAACAACGAAAGAAGCCGTTTTAGACCGGAACGAGCTAAATCTGAACACATCGGTTTTACAAGTGCCCTTGTGATACGCGTCAAAACTTTTTCTCTCATAACTGCGCGAAACGCATGTATTCTTGCTTAAAACAACGAAACAACCTGTTTTAGAACGAAGCGAGCTAGATCTGAACACATCGGTTTTGCAAGTGTCCGTGTGATACTCAAAACTTTTTCTGTTATAACTGCGCGAAAAGCATGTATTCTTGCTTAAAACCACGAAACAAGGTGTTTTAGACCGAAACGAGCTAGATCTGAACACATCGGTGATACTCATCAAAACTTTTTGTGTTATAACTGCGCGAAAATCATGTATTCTTGCTTAAAACAAGGAAACAAGCTGTTTTAGACCGAAACGAGGTAAATCTGAACACATCGGTTTTACAAGTGTCCTTGTGATACTCGTCAAAACGTTTTCTGTTATAACTGTGCGAAAAGCATGTATTCTTGCTTAAAACAACGAAACAAGTTGTTTTAGACCGAAACGAATTGGATCTGAACACATCGGATTTACAAGTGTCCTTGTGATACGCGTCAAAAATTCTTTCTTATAACGGCGCGAAAAGCATGTATTCTTGCTTAAAACAACGAAACAAGCTGTTTTAGAACGAAACGAGCTAAATCTGAAGACATCGGTTTTACAAGTGTCCATGTGATACGCGTCAAAACGTTTTCTCCTGTAACTGCGCGAAAGACATGTATTCTTGCTTAAAACAACGAAACAAGCTGGTTTAGACCGAAGCGAGCTAAATCTGAACACATCGGTGATACTCGTCAAAACTTTTTGTGTTATAACTGCGCGAAAATCATGTATTCTTGCTTAAAACAAGGAAACAAGCTGTTTTAGACCGAAACGAGGTAAATCTGAACACATCGGTTTTACAAGTGTCCTTGTGATACTCGTCAAAACGTTTTCTGTTATAACTGTGCGAAAAGCATGTATTCTTGCTTAAAACAACGAAACAAGTTGTTTTAGACCGAAACGAATTGGATCTGAACACATCGGTTTTACAAGTGTCCTTGTGATACGCGTCAAAAATTCTTTCTTATAACGGCGCGAAAAGCATGTATTCTTGCTTAAAACAACGAAACAAGCTGTTTTAGAACGAAACGAGCTAAATCTGAACACATCGGTTTTACAAGTGTGTGTGATACGCGTCAAATATTTTTCTCATAACGGTGCGAAAAGCATGTATTCGTGCTTAATACAACAAAACACGGTGTTTTAGACCGAAACGAGCTAAATCTGAACACATCGGTTTTACAAGTGTCCGTGTGATACGTGTCAAAGCTTTTTCTCTTATAACTGCGCGAAAAGCATGTACTCGTGCTTAATACAACGAAACAAGCTGTTTTATATCGAAATGAGCTAAATCTGAACACATCGGTTTTACAAGTGTCTGTGTGATACGCGTCAAATCTTTTTCTCATAACGGTGCGAAAAGCATGTATTCGTGCTTAATACAACAAAACACGGTGTTTTAGACCGAAACGAGGTAAATCTGAACACATCGGTTTTACAAGTGTCCATGTGATACGCGTCAAAACTTTTTTTCTTGTAACTGCGCGAAAACAGGTATTCGTGCTTAACACAACGAAACAAGCTGTTTTAGACCGAAACGAGCTAAATCTGAACACATCGGTTTTACAAGTGTCCATGTGATACGCGTCAAAACTTTTTCTCTTGTAAATGCGCGAAAAGCATGTATTCTTGCTTAAAACAACGAAAGAAGCCGTTTTAGACCGGAACGAGCTAAATCTGAACACATCGGTTTTACAAGTGCCCTTGTGATACGCGTCAAAACTTTTTCTCTCATAACTGCGCGAAACGCATGTATTCTTGCTTAAAACAACGAAACAACCTGTTTTAGAACGAAGCGAGCTAGATCTGAACACATCGGTTTTGCAAGTGTCCGTGTGATACTCAAAACTTTTTCTGTTATAACTGCGCGAAAAGCATGTATTCTTGCTTAAAACCACGAAACAAGCTGTTTTAGACCGAAACGAGCTAGATCTGAACACATCGGTTTTACAGTGTTCGTGTGATACGCGTCAAAACTTTTTCTCTTATAACTGCGCGAAAAGCATGTATTCGTACTTAATACAACAAAACATGGTGTTTTAGACCGAAACGAGCTAGATCTGAACACATCGGTTTTACAAGTGTCCGTGTGATACGTGTCAAAGCTTTTTCTCTTATAACTGCGCGAAAAGCATGTACTCGTGCTTAATACAACGAAACAAGCTGTTTTATATCGAAATGAGCTAAATCTGAACACATCGGTTTTACAAGTGTCTGTGTGATACGCGTCAAATCTTTTTCTCATAACGGTGCGAAAAGCATGTATTCGTGCTTAATACAACAAAACACGGTGTTTTAGACCGAAACGAGCTAAATCTGAACACATCGGTTTTACAAGTGTCCATGTGATACGCGTCAAAACTTTTTTTCTTGTAACTGCGCGAAAACAGGTATTCGTGCTTAACACAACGAAACAACGCTGTTTTAGACCGAAACGAGCTAAATCTGAACACATCGGTTTTACAAGTGTCCATGTGATACGCGTCAAAACTTTTTCTCTTGTAAATGCGCGAAAAGCATGTATTCTTGCTTAAAACAACGAAAGAAGCCGTTTTAGACCGGAACGAGCTAAATCTGAACACATCGGTTTTACAAGTGCCCTTGTGATACGCGTCAAAACTTTTTCTCTCATAACTGCGCGAAACGCATGTATTCTTGCTTAAAACAACGAAACAACCTGTTTTAGAACGAAGCGAGCTAGATCTGAACACATCGGT
Source organism: Amblyomma americanum (assembly GCA_030143305.2). NCBI lineage: Eukaryota > Metazoa > Arthropoda > Arachnida > Ixodida > Ixodidae > Amblyomma > Amblyomma americanum. Next base: position 70,721 of record JARKHS020001485.1, on the reverse strand, counting down.
TTTGCAAGTGTCCGTGTGATACTCAAAACTTTTTCTGTTATAACTGCGCGAAAAGCATGTATTCTTGCTTAAAACCACGAAACAAGCTGTTTTAGACCGAAACGAGCTAGATCTGAACACATCGGTTTTACAGTGTTCGTGTGATACGCGTCAAAACTTTTTCTCTTATAACTGCGCGAAAAGCATGTATTCGTACTTAATACAACAAAACATGGTGTTTTAGACCGAAACGAGCTAGATCAGAACACATCGGTTTTACAACTGTCCATGTGATACGCGTCAAAACGTTTTCTCCTGTAACTGCGCGAAAAGCATGTATTCTTGCTTAAAACGACGAAACAAGCTGTTTTAGACCGAAACGAGCTAAATCTGAACACATCGGTTTTACAAGTGTCCTTGTGATACTCGTCAAAACTTTTTCTGTTATAACTGCGCGAAAAGCATGTATTCTTGCTTAAAACAACGAAACAAGTTGTTTTAGACAGAAACGAATTAGGATCTGAACACATCGGTTTTACAAGTGTCCATGTGATACGCGTCAAAATTTTTTTTCTTATAACTGCGCGAAAAGCATGTATTCTTGCTTAAAACAACGAAACAAGCTGTTTTAGAACGAAACGAGCTAAATCTGAACACATCGGTTTTACAAGTGTGTGTGATACGCGTCAAATCTTTTTCTCATAACGGTGCGAAAAGCATGTATTCGTGCTTAATACAACTAAACACGGTGTTTTAGACCGAAACGAGCTAAATCTGAACACATCGGTTTTACAAGTGTCCATGTGATACGCGTCAAAACATTTTCTCTTGTAACTGCGCGAAGAGCATGTATTCGTGCTTAATACAACGAAACAAGCTGTTTTAGACCGAAACGGACTAAATCTGAACACATCGGTTTTACAAGTGTCCGTGTGATACGCGTCAAAACTTTTTCTCCTATAATTGCGCGAAAAGCATGTATTCTTGTTTAAATCAACGAAACAAGCTGTTTTAGACCGGAGCGAGTTAAATCTGAACACATCGGATTTACAAGTGTCCGTGTGATACGCGTCAAAGCTTTTTCTCTTATAACTGCGCGAAAATTATGTATTCGTGCTTAATACAACGAAACAAGCTGTTTTACATTGAAATGAGCTAAATCTGAACACATCGGTTTTACAAGTGTCTGTGTGATACGCGTCAAATTTTTTTCTCATAACGGTGCGAAAAGCATGTATTCGTGCTTAATACAACAAAACAAGGTGTTTTAGACCGAAACGAGCTAAATCTGAACACATCGGTTTTACAAGTGTCCGTGTGATACGTGTCAAAGCTTTTTCTCTTATAACTGCGCGAAAAGCATGTATTCGTGCTTAATACAACGAAACAAGCTGTTTTATATCGAAATGAGCTAAATCTGAACACATCGGTTTTACAAGTGTCTGTGTGATACGCGTCAAATCTTTTTCTCATAACGGTGCGAAAAGCATGTATTCGTGCTTAATACAACAAAACACGGTGTTTTAGACCGAAACGAGATAAATCTGCACACATCGGATTTACAAGTGTCCATGTGATACGCGTCAAAACTTTTTCTCTTGTAACTGCGCGAAAAGCATGTATTCGTGCCTAACACAACGAAACAAGCTGTTTTAGACCGAAACGGGCTTAATCTGAACACATCGGTTTTACAAGTGTCCGTGTGATACGCGTCAAAACTTTTTCTCTTATAACTGCGCGAAAAGCATGTATTCTTGCTTAAAACAACGAAACAAGCTGTTTTAGAACGAAGCGAGCTAGATCTGAACACATCGGTTTTACAAGTGTATATGTGATACCTATCAAAACTTTTTATCTTATAACTGCGCGAAAAGCATGTATTCGTGTTCAATACAACGAAACAAGCTGTTTTAGACCGAAACGAGCTAAATCTGAAGACATCGGTTTTACAAGTGTCCATGTGATACGCGTCAAAACGTTTTCTCCTGTAACTGCGCGAAAGGCATGTATTCTTGCTTAAAACAACAAAACAAGCTGGTTTAGACCGAAACGAGCTAAATCTGAACACATCGGTTTTACAAGTGTCCGTGTGATACTCGTCAAAAATTTTTCTGTTATAACTGCGCGAAAAGCATGTATTCTTGCTTAAAACAACAAAACAAGCTGTTTTAGACCGAAACGAGCTAAATCTGAACACATCGGTTTTTGCAAGTGTCCTTGTGATACTCGTCAAAACGTTTTCTTTTATAACTGTGCGAAAAGCATGTATTCTTGCTTAAAACAACGAAACAAATTGTTTTAGACCGAAACGAATTGGATCTGAACACATCGGTTTTACAAGTGTCCTTGTGATACGCGTCAAAAATTTTTTCTTATAACTGCGCGAAAAGCATGTATTCTTGCTTAAAACAACAAAACAAGCTGTTTTAGAACGAAACGAGCTAAATCTGAACACATCGGTTTTACAAGTGTGTGTGATACGCGTCAAATCTTTTTCTCATAACGATGCGAAAAGCATGTATTCCTGCTTAATACAACAAAACACGGTGTTTTAGACCGAAACGAGCAAAATCTGAACACATCGGTTTTACAAGTGTCCATGTGATACGCGTCAAAACGTTTTCTCTTCTAACTGCGCGAAAAGCATGTATTCGTGCCTAATACAACGAATCAAGCTGTTTTAGACCGAAACGAACTAAATCTGAACACATCGGTTTTAGAAGTGTCCGTGTGATACGCGTCAAAAATTTCTCCTATAATTGCGCGAAAAGCATGTATTCTTGTTTAAAACAACGAAACAAGCTGTTTTAGACCGGAGCGAGTTAAATCTGAACACATCGGTTTTACAAGTGTCCGTGTGATACGCGTCAAAGCTTTTTCTCTTATAACTGCGCGAAAAGCATGTATTCGTGCTTAATACAAGGAAACAAGCTGTTTTACATCGAAACGAGCTAAATCTGAACACATCGGTTTTACAAGTGTCTGTGTGATACGCTCAAATCTTTTTCTCATAACGGTGCGAAAAGCATGTATTCGTGCTTAATACAACAAAACACGGTGTTTTAGACCGAAACGAGCTAAATCTGAACACATCGGTTTTACAAGTGTCCATGAGATACGCGTCAAAACTTTTTCTCTTGAAACTGCGCGAAAAGCGTGTATTCGTGCTTAACACAACGAAACAAGCTGTTTTAGACCGAAACGAGCTTAATCTGAACACATCGGTTTTACAAGTGTCTGTGTGATACGCGTCAAATCTTTTTCTCATAACGGTGCGAAAAGCATGTATTCGTGCTTAATACAACAAAACACGGTGTTTTAGACCGAAACGAGCTAAATCTGAACACATCGGTTTTACAAGAGTCCATGTGATACGCATCAAAACATTTTCTCTTGTAACTGCGCGAAAAGCATGTATTCGTGCTTAATACAACGAAACAAGCTGTTTTAGACCGAAACGAACTAAATCTGAACAAATCGGCTTTACAAGTGTCCGTGTGATACGCGTCAAAACTTTCTTCTATAATTGCGCGAAAAGCATGTATTCTTGTTTAAATCAACGAAACAAGCTGTTTTAGACCGGAGCGAGGTAAATCTGAACACATCGGTTTTACTAGTGTCCGTGTGATACGCGCCAAAACTTTTTCTCTTATAACTGCGCGAAAAGCATGTATTCGTGCTTAATACAACGAAATAAGCTGTTTTACATTGAAACGAGCTAAATCTGAACACATCGTTTTTACAAGTGTCTGTGTGATACGCGTCAAATCTTTTTCTCATAACGGTGCGAAAAGCATGTATTCGTGCTTAATACAACAAAACACGGTGTTTTAGACGAAACGAGATAAATCTGCACACATCGGTTTTACAAGTGTCCATGTGATACGCGTCAAAACTTTTTCTCTTGTAACTGCGCGAAAAGCATGTATTCGTGCTTAACACAACGAAACAAGCTGTTTTAGACCGAAACGAGCTTAATCTGAACACATCGGTTTTACAAGTGTCTGTGTGATACGCGTCAAATCTTAATCTCATAACGGTGCGAAAAGCATGTATTCGTGCTTAATACAACAAAACACGGTGTTTTAGACCGAAACGAGCTAAATCTGAACACATCGGTTTTACAAGAGTCCATGTGATACGCATCAAAACATTTTCTCTTGTAACTGCGCGAAAAGCATGTATTCGTGCTTAATACAACGAAACAAGCTGTTTTAGACCGAAACGAACTAAATCTGAACAAATCGGCTTTACAAGTGTCCGTGTGATACGCGTCAAAACTTTCTTCTATAATTGCGCGAAAAGCATGTATTCTTGTTTAAATCAACGAAACAAGCTGTTTTAGACCGGAGCGAGTTAAATCTGAACACATCGGTTTTACTAGTGTCCGTGTGATACGCGTCAAAACGTTTTCTCTTGTAACTGCGCGAAAAGCATGTATTCGTGCTTAACACAACGAACCAAGCTGTTTTAGACCGAAACGAGCTTAATCTGAACACATCGGTTTTACAAGTGTCTGTGTGATACGCGTCAAATATTTTTCTCATAACGGTGCGAAAAGCATGTATTCGTGCTTAACACAACAAAACACGGTGTTTTAGACCGAAACGAGCTAAATCTGAACACATCGGTTTTACAAGTGTCCGTGTGATACGCGTCAAAACTTTTTCTCTTGTAACTGCGCGAACAGCATGTATTCGTGCTTAATACAACGAAACAAGCTGTTTTACATCGATACGAGCTATATCTGAACACATCGGTTTTACAAGTGTCTGTGTGATAAGCGTCAAATCTTTTCTCATAACGGTGCGAAAAGCATGTATTCGTACTTAATACAACAAAACACGGTGTTTTACACCGAAACGAGCTAAATCTGAACACATCGGTTTTACAAGTGTCCATGTGATACGCGTCAAAACTTTTTCTCTTGTAACTGCGCGAAAAGCATGTATTCTTGCTTAAAACAACGAAAGAAGCTGTTTTAGACCGGAACGAGCTAAATCTGAACACATCGGTTTTACAAGTGCCCTTGTGATACGCGTCAAAACTTTTTCTCTCATAACTGCGCGAAAAGCATGTATTCTTGCTTAAAACAGCGAAACAAGCTGTTTTAGAACGAAGCGAGCTAGATCTGAACACATTGGTTTTGCAAGTGTCCATGTGATACCTATCAAAACTTTTTATCTTATAACTGCGCGAAAAGCATGTATTCTCTCTTAAAACAACGAAACAAGCTTGTTTAGACCGAAACGAGCTAAATCTGAACACATCGGTTTTACAAATGTCCGTGTGATACGCGACAAAACTTTTTCTCCTATAACTCCGCGAAAAGCGTGTATTTTTGCTTAAAACAATGAAACAAGTTGTTTTAGACCGAAACGAATAATATCTGAACACATCGGTTTTACAAGTGTCCATGTGATACGGGTCAGAAATTTTTCTCTTATAACAGCGCGAAAAGCATGTATTCTTGTTTAAAACAACTAAACAAGCTGTGTTAGAGCGGAACGAGTTAAATCTGAACACATCGGTTTTACAAGTGTCCGTGTGATACGCGTCAAAGCTTTTTCCCTTATAACTGCGCGAAAAGCATGTATTCTTACTTAAAACAACGAAACAAGTTGTTTTGGACCGAAACGAGTTAAATCTGAACACATCGGTTTTACAAGTGTCCATGTGATACGCGTCAAAACTTTTTCTCTTGTAACGGCGCGAAAAGCATGAATTCGTGCTTAATACAACGAAACAAGCAGTTTTAGACCAAAACGAGCTAAATCTGAACACATCGGTTTTACAAGTGTCCGTGTGATACGCGTCAAACTTTTTCTCCTATAACTGCGCGAAAAGCATGTATTTTTGCTTAAAACAACTACACAAGCTGTTTTAGATCGAAACGAGCTAAATCTGAACACATCGGTTTTACAAGTGTCCGTGTGATACTCAAAACATTTTCTGTTATAACTGCGCGAAAAGCATGTATTCTTGCTTAAAACAACGAAACAAGCTGTTTTAGACCGAAACGAGCTAGATCTGAACACATCGGTTTTACAAGTGTCCATGTGATACGCGTCAAAACTTTTTCTCTTATAACTGCGCGAAAAGCATGTATTCGTGCTTAATACAACAAAACATGGTGTTTTAGACCGAAAAGAGCTAGATCTGAACACATCGGTTTTTTCAAGTGTCCATGTGATACGTATCAAAACTTTTTCTCTTGTAACGGCGCGAAAAGCATGTATTCGTGCTTAATACAACGAAACAAGCAGTTTTAGACCAAAACGAGCTAAATCTGAACACATCGGTTTTACAAGTGTCTGTGTGATACTCAAAACTTTTTCTGTTATAACTGCGCGAAAAGCATGTATTCGTGCTTAATACAACGAAACAAGCTGTTTTACATCGAAACGAGCTAAATCTGAACACATCGGTTTTACAAGTGTCTGTGTGATAAGCGTCAAATCTTTTCTCATAACGGTGCGAAAAGCATGTATTCGTACTTAATACAACAAAACACGGTGTTTTACACCGAAACGAGCTAAATCTGAACACATCGGTTTTACAAGTGTCCATGTGATACGCGTCAAAACTTTTTCTCTTGTAACTGCGCGAAAAGCATGTATTCTTGCTTAAAACAACGAAAGAAGCTGTTTTAGACCGGAACGAGCTAAATCTGAACACATCGGTTTTACAAGTGCCCTTGTGATACGCGTCAAAACTTTTTCTCTCATAACTGCGCGAAAAGCATGTATTCTTGCTTAAAACAGCGAAACAAGCTGTTTTAGAACGAAGCGAGCTAGATCTGAACACATTGGTTTTGCAAGTGTCCATGTGATACCTATCAAAACTTTTTATCTTATAACTGCGCGAAAAGCATGTATTCTCTCTTAAAACAACGAAACAAGCTTGTTTAGACCGAAACGAGCTAAATCTGAACACATCGGTTTTACAAATGTCCGTGTGATACGCGACAAAACTTTTTCTCCTATAACTCCGCGAAAAGCGTGTATTTTTGCTTAAAACAATGAAACAAGTTGTTTTAGACCGAAACGAATAATATCTGAACACATCGGTTTTACAAGTGTCCATGTGATACGGGTCAGAAATTTTTCTCTTATAACAGCGCGAAAAGCATGTATTCTTGTTTAAAACAACTAAACAAGCTGTGTTAGAGCGGAACGAGTTAAATCTGAACACATCGGTTTTACAAGTGTCCGTGTGATACGCGTCAAAGCTTTTTCCCTTTTAACGGCGCGAAAAGCATGTATTCTTACTTAAAACAACGAAACAAGCTGTTTTGGACCGAAACGAGTTAAATCTGAACACATCGGTTTTACAAGTGTCCATGTGATACGCGTCAAAACTTTTTCTCTTGTAACGGCGCGAAAAGCATGAATTCGTGCTTAGTACAACGAAACAAGCAGTTTTAGACCAAAACGAGCTAAATCTGAACACATCGGTTTTACAAGTGTCCGTGTGATACGCGTCAAACTTTTTCTCCTATAACTGCGCGAAAAGCATGTATTTTTGCTTAAAACAACTACACAAGCTGTTTTAGACCGAAACGAGCTAAGTCTGAACACATCGGTTTTACAAGTGTCTGTGTGATACTCAAAACTTTTTCTGTTATAACTGCGCGAAAAGCATGTATTCGTGCTTAATACAACGAAACAAGCTGTTTTACATCGAAACGAGCTAAATCTGAACACATCGGTTTTACAAGTGTCTGTGTGATACGCTCAAATCTTTTTCTCATAACGGTGCGAAAAGCATGTATTCGTGCTTAATACAACAAAACACAGTTTAAGAGCGTACGTTGTTGGGCTAGTCGGTCAATCATAGTAAATACAAGAAGGGGGGTACTGCGCACAAAAAGACAAGGACAAGAAGATAACACAACAGGCGCAGACTCGCGACTAACTTTATTGACAACACGACACTCCTTAAATAGTTTCAAACTGTCACATCACACACATGTGGAAACCAAAAACTTGTCTTCATTCTGATACAGTTTCATTCTGATACAGTTTCATTCTGATAATAGTTTCAAACTGTCACATCACACACAAGTGGAAACCAAAAACTTGACTTCATTCTGATACAGTTTGATAGAAGGGTCACTTACGCAATATTTATCCTTCTGTTTGATACAAAACGCCTCCGCCAACTCACGCGCCACCTGGTCACGGCTCCTCTTCAAAACTTTTGTATCTGTCAGCAAAGGCAGGCAAGGGTTATTGCGCGTAGCATCCGGGCATGCGCCACAATGCAGGGGTAAATTCGACCCTGTCCCTGATTTCATGGAACGCTGGTGTTCCCTTAAGCGCTCATTCAGACATCGGCCTGTCTGACCGATATATATCCTGCCACAGGTGAGGGGAATCTGGTATACGACACCCGTCTGGCACCTGACAAAACGAGTGGCATGACGCTTCTCGCAGTCCGCTTTCCTCTTCCCCCCGGACATGACCTGAGGGCACAATGAGGCCAACTTGCATGGGGCGGTAAAAACTACAGGCACTCCGTAGCGTTTCGCCACGTTCTTCAAGTTGTGGGATATTCTGTGGATATACGGTAGAACCACTGGCCTCATTTCCTTAGAACGGCCAATATCCCGGCACTTACTATCTTTCAGTTTGCGCAGAAGCTGCTCTGCCACTGCAACAATGATTGAGGCAGGAAAACCAGCCTTCGTCATCCTAATTACCTGATTATTGAGGCTCTCGTGCATCAGGTGAGCGCAAGACTTAGACAAGGCGCCCTGTAAGCAATACGTTCCGATAGCCCGTTTAACAGTCTTGGAATGTGCTGACCTGAAAGGCAACAGGTCTTTCCGTGCACGTGGTAAGTACATCCAGCAAACGTGATCTGGTGTGAAAGTCAGGTTAATATCTAAAAACTGTAGCTTGTCATGTTCCGGTAAATCGTGAGTAAAGGTCAGACCCTTCCCATATCGTCTGAAAATCGACAAAAATTCTTCCACAATCACAGTGTGCGTCGCGCCAGGTCGATCTTTAAGAAACACTAAATAGTCATCAACGTACCTAAATATTTTCAGAGTTGTCTCATCGTCAAAATAGCGCACCAGATCACAGTCAATGCTGGACAAGAAGATGTCAGCCAGTACAGGTGCCACACAGGAACCAATGCAAATTCCTTTGCGCTGAACAAGGACCTCATCGTTAAAAGATACAAAGGTAGAACCAAGATAAGACTCAAGTAAAGACATAAAATTGTTCAGCGTTATACCGCAGGCATTCTGAAAAGCTATTACACCCCTATCTTCAATACAAGACCTGACGGAGCAAAAGAGGGCATCGTGGGGTATTGAAAAGAACAGGTTTTCAACGTCAATTGAAAAGGCGTAGCCTACAGGTGGAGCATCCTGTAGGTAGGCGACTATATCATCCGAGTTCCTAGTCAAGAATGGGTCTTCCACTACCACCAATTTCAAACACTTTTGAATAAACACACTTACTTCACGCTGCCAAGTACCTTTTTCACTTACTATGCACCTAAAGGGCTTGTCAACCTTATGTGTTTTAACAGTGAAAAACAGTTCTAAGCTATCGCGCTTGGAGTTAATAACTGCTCTAGACAGTTTATCTAAAGCAAGGTCCTTGCACAGCACTGAAGCTTGGGTCTTTACCTTTGACGGTTTCACCTTCTTCCGAACAAAGTTCTTCTCGACTGCTTGAGCAGCTTTTTCACCAAATATCCCCGAAGGCAGGACGACGAAGCCTCCCTCTTTATCAGCTTGCAGAAGGGCCAAGCCGTTGTCTTTGAAGAAATAGACAACTTCTTTTACTGATGTCTTGAGGCTTGAAGTGCTCCCACTCGCAGACCTCCGTGGCCTAGCAGCGGTCCGTAGAAGGCTGTCAACACCGTCTAGTAGGCACCGCTCCTGGTCCTCATCAGATGCCTTCCGCGCCAGCTGCCGGTTCAATGAAAGCAGCTCATGCGCAGGCACACTAGGCTCAATGCTAAACTTCGGTCCTTTCTTCAGCACCTCAACAATTCCACTCGGTAACTCGGCATCGGCCAGTACTGACACGGAACCACCGTTATCCTTGGATCTTCTCCTATCTTTGGGAAGTCGTAGTAGGAGACATTTCCACCAGAAATCCACTGCCTGGGCTGTCTGACGTCGTAAGGCCCGTAGCCTTACTTCTCCTACCCATTCGGGGTTTGTCCGGAACGCGAGCAGACGCAACCAGTCGTATAGGAGCCTGATCTGACGCCAAAGTTCAGATCTTAGAATTTTGCACACGCGTCTAACATGTCCCGCAGAGGGCACCATGTACCCAAACAGAGCGATGAATTCCGACGGCACCAGGCCTCTCTTCAGACAGAAACCCAAAAACCTCGTGCGGCAAGTCGCACCTACATGTCATGTTTCAACTGTGATTAGCGCCATTGTAGGTGCGACTTGCCGCACGAGGTTTTTGGGTTTCTGTCTGAAGAGAGGCCTGGTGCCGTCGGAATTCATCGCTCTGTTTGGGTACATGGTGCCCTCTGCGGGACATGTTAGACGCGTGTGCAAAATTCTAAGATCTGAACTTTGGCGTCAGATCAGGCTCCTATACGACTGGTTGCGTCTGCTCGCGTTCCGGACAAACCCCGAATGGGTAGGAGAAGTAAGGCTACGGGCCTTACGACGTCAGACAGCCCAGGCAGTGGATTTCTGGTGGAAATGTCTCCTACTACGACTTCCCAAAGATAGGAGAAGATCCAAGGATAACGGTGGTTCCGTGTCAGTACTGGCCGATGCCGAGTTACCGAGTGGAATTGTTGAGGTGCTGAAGAAAGGACCGAAGTTTAGCATTGAGCCTAGTGTGCCTGCGCATGAGCTGCTTTCATTGAACCGGCAGCTGGCGCGGAAGGCATCTGATGAGGACCAGGAGCGGTGCCTACTAGACGGTGTTGACAGCCTTCTACGGACCGCTGCTAGGCCACGGAGGTCTGCGAGTGGGAGCACTTCAAGCCTCAAGACATCAGTAAAAGAAGTTGTCTATTTCTTCAAAGACAACGGCTTGGCCCTTCTGCAAGCTGATAAAGAGGGAGGCTTCGTCGTCCTGCCTTCGGGGATATTTGGTGAAAAAGCTGCTCAAGCAGTCGAGAAGAACTTTGTTCGGAAGAAGGTGAAACCGTCAAAGGTAAAGACCCAAGCTTCAGTGCTGTGCAAGGACCTTGCTTTAGATAAACTGTCTAGAGCAGTTATTAACTCCAAGCGCGATAGCTTAGAACTGTTTTTCACTGTTAAAACACATAAGGTTGACAAGCCCTTTAGGTGCATAGTAAGTGAAAAAGGTACTTGGCAGCGTGAAGTAAGTGTGTTTATTCAAAAGTGTTTGAAATTGGTGGTAGTGGAAGACCCATTCTTGACTAGGAACTCGGATGATATAGTCGCCTACCTACAGGATGCTCCACCTGTAGGCTACGCCTTTTCAATTGACGTTGAAAACCTGTTCTTTTCAATACCCCACGATGCCCTCTTTTGCTCCGTCAGGTCTTGTATTGAAGATAGGGGTGTAATAGCTTTTCAGAATGCCTGCGGTATAACGCTGAACAATTTTATGTCTTTACTTGAGTCTTATCTTGGTTCTACCTTTGTATCTTTTAACGATGAGGTCCTTGTTCAGCGCAAAGGAATTTGCATTGGTTCCTGTGTGGCACCTGTACTGGCTGACATCTTCTTGTCCAGCATTGACTGTGATCTGGTGCGCTATTTTGACGATGAGACAACTCTGAAAATATTTAGGTACGTTGATGACTATTTAGTGTTTCTTAAAGATCGACCTGGCGCGACGCACACTGTGATTGTGGAAGAATTTTTGTCGATTTTCAGACGATATGGGAAGGGTCTGACCTTTACTCACGATTTACCGGAACATGACAAGCTACAGTTTTTAGATATTAACCTGACTTTCACACCAGATCACGTTTGCTGGATGTACTTACCACGTGCACGGAAAGACCTGTTGCCTTTCAGGTCAGCACATTCCAAGACTGTTAAACGGGCTATCGGAACGTATTGCTTACAGGGCGCCTTGTCTAAGTCTTGCGCTCACCTGATGCACGAGAGCCTCAATAATCAGGTAATTAGGATGACGAAGGCTGGTTTTCCTGCCTCAATCATTGTTGCAGTGGCAGAGCAGCTTCTGCGCAAACTGAAAGATAGTAAGTGCCGGGATATTGGCCGTTCTAAGGAAATGAGGCCAGTGGTTCTACCGTATATCCACAGAATATCCCACAACTTGAAGAACGTGGCGAAACGCTACGGAGTGCCTGTAGTTTTTACCGCCCCATGCAAGTTGGCCTCATTGTGCCCTCAGGTCATGTCCGGGGGGAAGAGGAAAGCGGACTGCGAGAAGCGTCATGCCACTCGTTTTGTCAGGTGCCAGACGGGAGTCGTATACCAGATTCCCCTCACCTGTGGCAGGATATATATCGGTCAGACAGGCCGATGTCTGAATGAGCGCTTAAGGGAACACCAGCGTTCCATGAAATCAGGGACAGGGTCGAATTTACCCCTGCATTGTGGCGCATGCCCGGATGCTACGCGCAATAACCCTTGCCTGCCTTTGCTGACAGATACAAAAGTTTTGAAGAGGAGCCGTGACCAGGTGGCGCGTGAGTTGGCGGAGGCGTTTTGTATCAAACAGAAGGATAAATATTGCGTAAGTGACCCTTCTATCAAACTGTATCAGAATGAAGTCAAGTTTTTGGTTTCCACTTGTGTGTGATGTGACAGTTTGAAACTATTATCAGAATGAAACTGTATCAGAATGAAACTGTATCAGAATGAAGACAAGTTTTTGGTTTCCACATGTGTGTGATGTGACAGTTTGAAACTATTTAAGGAGTGTCGTGTTGTCAATAAAGTTAGTCGCGAGTCTGCGCCTGTTGTGTTATCTTCTTGTCCTTGTCTTTTTGTGCGCAGTACCCCCCTTCTTGTATTTACAACAAAACACGGTGTTTTAGACCGAAACGAGCTAAATCTGAACACATCGGTTTTACAAGTGTCCATGTGATACGCGTCAAAACGTTTTCTCTTGTAACTGCGCGAAAAGCATGTATTCGTGCTTAACACAACGAACCAAGCTGTTTTAGACCGAAACGAGCTTAATCTGAACACATCGGTTTTACAAGTGTCTGTGTGATACGCGTCAAATATTTTTCTCATAACGGTGCGAAAAGCATGTATTCGTGCTTAACACAACAAAACACGGTGTTTTAGACCGAAACGAGCTAAATCTGAACACATCGGTTTTACAAGTGTCCGTGTGATACGCGTCAAAACTTTTTCTCTTGTAACTGCGCGAACAGCATGTATTCGTGCTTAATACAACGAAACAAGCTGTTTTACATCGATACGAGCTATATCTGAACACATCGGTTTTACAAGTGTCTGTGTGATAAGCGTCAAATCTTTTCTCATAACGGTGCGAAAAGCATGTATTCGTACTTAATACAACAAAACACGGTGTTTTACACCGAAACGAGCTAAATCTGAACACATCGGTTTTACAAGTGTCCATGTGATACGCGTCAAAACTTTTTCTCTTGTAACTGCGCGAAAAGCATGTATTCTTGCTTAAAACAACGAAAGAAGCTGTTTTAGACCGGAACGAGCTAAATCTGAACACATCGGTTTTACAAGTGCCCTTGTGATACGCGTCAAAACTTTTTCTCTCATAACTGCGCGAAAAGCATGTATTCTTGCTTAAAACAGCGAAACAAGCTGTTTTAGAACGAAGCGAGCTAGATCTGAACACATTGGTTTTGCAAGTGTCCATGTGATACCTATCAAAACTTTTTATCTTATAACTGCGCGAAAAGCATGTATTCTCTCTTAAAACAACGAAACAAGCTTGTTTAGACCGAAACGAGCTAAATCTGAACACATCGGTTTTACAAATGTCCGTGTGATACGCGACAAAACTTTTTCTCCTATAACTCCGCGAAAAGCGTGTATTTTTGCTTAAAACAATGAAACAAGTTGTTTTAGACCGAAACGAATAATATCTGAACACATCGGTTTTACAAGTGTCCATGTGATACGGGTCAGAAATTTTTCTCTTATAACAGCGCGAAAAGCATGTATTCTTGTTTAAAACAACTAAACAAGCTGTGTTAGAGCGGAACGAGTTAAATCTGAACACATCGGTTTTACAAGTGTCCGTGTGATACGCGTCAAAGCTTTTTCCCTTATAACTGCGCGAAAAGCATGTATTCTTACTTAAAACAACGAAACAAGCTGTTTTGGACCGAAACGAGTTAAATCTGAACACATCGGTTTTACAAGTGTCCATGTGATACGCGTCAAAACTTTTTCTCTTGTAACGGCGCGAAAAGCATGAATTCGTGCTTAATACAACAAAACAAGCAGTTTTAGACCAAAACGAGCTAAATCTGAACACATCGGTTTTACAAGTGTCCGTGTGATACGCGTCAAACTTTTTCTCCTATAACTGCGCGAAAAGCATGTATTTTTGCTTAAAACAACTACACAAGCTGTTTTAGATCGAAACGAGCTAAATCTGAACACATCGGTTTTACAAGTGTCCGTGTGATACTCAAAACATTTTCTGTTATAACTGCGCGAAAAGCATGTATTCTTGCTTAAAACAACGAAACAAGCTGTTTTAGACCGAAACGAGCTAGATCTGAAGTCATCGGTTTTACAAGTGTCCATGTGATACGCGTCAAAACTTTTTCTCTTATAACTGCGCGAAAAGCATGTATTCGTGCTTAATACAACGAAACAAGCAGTTTTAGACCAAAACGAGCTAAATCTGAACACATCGGTTTTACAAGTGTCTGTGTGATACTCAAAACTTTTTCTGTTATAACTGCGCGAAAAGCATGTATTCGTGCTTAATACAACGAAACAAGCTGTTTTACATCGAAACGAGCTAAATCTGAACACATCGGTTTTACAAGTGTCTGTGTGATAAGCGTCAAATCTTTTCTCATAACGGTGCGAAAAGCATGTATTCGTGCATAATACAACAAAACACGGTGTTTTAGACCGAAACGAGCTAAATCTGAACACATCGGTTTTACAAGTGTCCATGTGATACGCGTCAAAACTTTTTCTCTTGTAACTGCGCGAAAAGCATGTATTCTTGCTTAAAACAACGAAAGAAGCTGTTTTAGACCGGAACGAGCTAAATCTGAACACATCGGTTTTACAAGTGCCCTTGTGATACGCGTCAAAACTTTTTCTCTCATAACTGCGCGAAAAGCATGTATTCTTGCTTAAAACAGCGAAACAAGCTGTTTTAGAACGAAGCGAGCTAGATCTGAACACATCGGTTTTGCAAGTGTCCATGTGATACCTATCAAAACTTTTTATCTTATAACTGCGCGAAAAGCATGTATTCTCTCTTAAAACAACGAATCAAGCTTGTTTAGACCGAAACAAGCTAAATCTGAACACATCGGTTTTACAAATGTCCGTGTGATACGCGACAAAACTTTTTCTCCTATAACTCCGCGAAAAGCGTGTATTTTTGCTTAAAACAATGAAACAAGTTGTTTTAGACCGAAACGAATAATATCTGAACACATCGGTTTTACAAGTGTCCGTGTGATACGCGTCAAACTTTTTCTCCTATAACTGCGCGAAAAGCATGTATTTTGCTTAAAACAACTACACAAGCTGTTTTAAATCGAAACGAACTAAATCTGAACACATCGGTTTTACAAGTGTCCGTGTGATACTCAAAACATTTTCTGTTATAACTGCGCGAAAAGCATGTATTCTTGCTTAAAACAACGAAACAAGCTGTTTTAGACCGAAACGAGCTAGATCTGAACACATCGGTTTTACAAGTGTCCATGTGATACGCGTCAAAACTTTTTCTCTTATAACTGCGCGAAAAGCATGTATTCGTGCTTAATAACACAAAACATGGTGTTTTAGACCGAAAAGAGCTAGATCTGAACACATCGGTTTTACAAGTGTCCATGTGATACGTATCAAAACTTTTTATCTTATAACTGCGCGAAAAGCATGTATTCGTGTTTAATACAACGAAGCAAGCTGTTTTAGACCGAAACGAGCTAAATCTGAAGACATCGGTTTTACAAGTGTCCATGTGATACGCGTCAAAACGTTTTCTCCTGTAACTGCGCGAAAAGCATGTATTCTTGCTTAAAACAACGAAACAAGCTGGTTTAGACCGAAACGAGCTAAATATGAACACATCGGTTTTACAAGTGTTCGTGCGATACTCGTCAAAACTTTTTCTGTTATAACTGCGCGAAAAGCATGTATTCTTGCTTAAAACAACGAAACAAGCTGTTTTAGACCGAAACGAATTAGATCTGAACACATCGGTTTTACAAGTGTCCTTGTGATACGCGTCAAATCTTTTTCTCATAACGGTGCGAAAAGCATGTATTCGTGTTTAATACAACAAAACACGGTGTTTTAGACCGAAACGAGCTAAATCTGAACACATCGGTTTTACAAGTGTCCATGTGATACGCGTCAAAACTTGTTCTCTTGTAACTGCGCGAAAAGCATGTATTCTTGCTTAAAACAACGAAAGAAGCTGTTTTAGACCGGAACGACCCAAAATCTGAACACATCGGTTTTACAAGTGTCCATGTGATACGCGTCAAAACTTTTTCTCCTATAACTCCGCGAAAAGCGTGTATTTTTGCTAAATCTGAACACATCGGTTTTACAAGCGTCCGTGTGATACGCGTCAAATCTTTTTCTCATAACGGTGCGAAAAGCATGTATTCGTGCTTAATACAACAAAACACGGTGTTTTAGACCGAAACGAGCTAAATCTGAACACATCGGTTTTACAAGTGTCCGTGTGATACGCGTCAAAACTTTTTCTTCTATAATTGCGCGAAAAGCATGTATTCTTGTTTAAAACAACTAAACAAGCTGTGTTAGACCGGAACGAGTTAAATCTGAACACATCGGTTTTACAAGTGTCTTTGTGATACGCGTCAAAACGTTTTTTCTTATAACTGCGCGAAAAGCATGTATTCTTGCTTAAAACAACGAAACAAGCTGTTTTAGACCCAAACGAGTTAAATCTGAACACATCGGTTTTACAAGTGTCCATGTGATACGCGTCAAAACTTTTTCTCTTGTAACGGCGCGAAAAGCATGTATTCGTGCTTAATACAACGAAACAAGCAGTTTTAGACCAAAACGAGCTAAATCTGAACATATCGGTTTTACAAGTGTCCGTGTAATACGCGTCAAACTTTTTCTCCTATAACTGCGCGAAAAGCATGTATTTTTGCTTAAAACAACTACACAAGCTGTTTTAGACCGAAACGAGCTAAGTCTGAACACATCGGTTTTACAAGTGTCCGTGTGATACTCAAAACTTTTTCTGTTATAACTGCGCGAAAAGCATGTGTTCTTGCTTAAAACAACGAAACAAGCTGTTTTAGACCGAAACGAGCTAGATCTGAACACATCGGTTTTACAAGTGTCCGTGTGATACGCGTCAAAACTTTTTCTCTTATAACTGCGCGAAAAGCATGTATTCGTGCTTATTACAACAAACCATGGTGTTTTAGACCGAAACGAGCTAGATCTGAACACATCGGTTTTACAAGTGTCCATGTGATACCCATAAACTTTTTATCTTATAACTGCGCGAAAAGCATGTATTCGTGTTTAATAAAACGAAACAAGCTGTTTTAGACCAAAATGAGCTAAATCTGAACATATCGGTTTTACAAGTGTCCGTGTGATACTCGTCACAACTTTTTCTGTTATAACTGCGCGAAAAGCATGTATTCTTGCTTAAAACAACGAAACAAGCTGTTTTAGACCGAAACGAGCTAAATCTGAACACATCGGTTTTACAAGTGTCCTTGTGATACTCGTCAAAACTTTTTCTGTTATAACTGCGCGAAAAGCATGTATTCTTGCTTAAAACAACGAAACAAGTTGTTTTAGAACGAAACGAGCTAAATCTGAACACATCGGTTTTACAAGTGTGTGTGATACGCGTCAAATCTTTTTCTCATAACGGTGCGAAAAGCATGTATTCGTGCGTAATACAACTAAACACGGTGTTTTAGACCGAAACGAGCTAAATCTGAACACAACGGTTTTACAAGTGTCCATGTGATACGCGTCAAAATATTTTCTCTTGTAACTGCGCGAAAAGCATGTATTCGTGCTTAATACAACGAAACAAGCTGTTTTAGACCGAAACGAGCTAAATCTGAACACATCGGTTTTACAAGTGTCCGTGTGATACGCGTCAAAACTTTTTCTCCTATAATTGCGCGAAAAGCTTGTATTCTTGTTTAAATCAACGAAACAAGCTGTTTTAGACCGGAGCGAGTTAAATCTGAACACATCGGTTTTACAAGTGTCCGTGTGATACGCGTCAAAGCTTTTTCTCTTATAACTGCGCGAAAAGCATGTATTCGTGCTTAATACAACGAAACAAGCTGTTTTACATCGAAACGAGCTAAATCTGAACACATCGGTTTTACAAGTGTCTGTGTGATACGCGTCAAAACTTTTTCTCTATAACTGCGCGAAAAGCATGTATTCGTGCTTAATACAACGAAACACGGTGTTTTAGACTGAAACGAGATAAATCTGCACACATCGGTTTTACAAGTGTCCATGTGATACGCGTCAAAACTTTTTCTCTTGTAACTGCGCGAAAAGCATGTATTCGTGCTTAACACAACGAAACAAGCTGTTTTAGACCGAAACGAGCTAAATCTGAACACATCGGTTTTACAAGTGTCCGTGTGATACGCGTCAAAACTTTTTCTCCTATAACTGCGCGAAAAGCATGTATTCTTGCTTAAAACAACGAAACAAGCTGTTTTAGACCGAAGCGAGCTAAATCTGAACACATCGGTTTTACAAGTGTCCGTGTGATACGCGTCAAAACTTTTTCTCTTATAACTGCGCGAAAAGCATGTATTCGTGCTTAATACAACGAAACAAGCTGTTTTAGACCGAAACGAGCTAAATCTGAACACATCGGTTTTACAAGTGTCCGTGTGATACGCGTCAAATCTTTTTCTCATAACGGTGCGAAAAGCATGTATTCGTGCTTAATACAACAAAACACGGTGTTTTAGACCGAAACGAGCTAAATCTGAACACATCGGTTTTACAAGTGTCCATGTGATACGCGTCAAAACTTTTTCTCTTGTAACTGCGCGAAAAGCATGTATTCTTGCTTAAAACAACGAAACAAGCTGTTTTAGACCGAAACGAGCTAAATCTGAACACATCGGTTTTACAAGTGTCCGTGTGATACGCGTCAAAACTTTTTCTCTATAACTGCGCGAAAAGCATGTATTCTTGCTTAAAACAACGAAACAAGCTGTTTTAGACCGAAACGAGCTAAATCTGAACACATCGGTTTTACAAGTGTCCGTGTGATACGCGTCAAAACTTTTTCTCTTATAACTGCGCGAAAAGCATGTATTCGTGCTTAATACAACGAAACAAGCTGTTTTAGACCGAAACGAGCTAAATCTGAACACATCGGTTTTACAAGTGTCCGTGTGATACGCGTCAAAACTTTTTCTCTTATAACTGCGCGAAAAGCATGTATTCTTGCTTAAAACAACGAAACAAGCTGTTTTAGACCGAAACGAGCTAAATCTGAACACATCGGTTTTACAAGTGTCCATGTGATACGCGTCAAAACTTTTTCTCTTATAACTGCGCGAAAAGCATGTATTCGTGTTTAATACAACGAAACAAGCTGTTTTAGACCGAAACGAGCTAAATCTGAACACATCGGTTTTACAAGTGTCCGTGTGATACGCGTCAAAACTTTTTCTCCTATAACTGCGCGAAAAGCATGTATTCTTGCTTAAAACAACGAAACAAGCTGTTTTAGACCGAAACGAGCTAAATCTGAACACATCGGTTTTACAAGTGTCCGTGTGATACGCGTCAAAACTTTTTCTGTTATAACTGCGCGAAAAGCATGTATTCTTGCTTAAAACAACGAAACAAGCTGTTTTAGACCGAAACGAGCTAAATCTGAACACATCGGTTTTACAAGTGTCCGTGTGATACGCGTCAAAACTTTTTCTCTATAACGGTGCGAAAAGCATGTATTCGTGCTTAATACAACGAAACACGCTGTTTTAGACCGAAACGAGCTAAATCTGAACACATCGGTTTTACAAGTGTCCGTGTGATACGCGTCAAAACTTTTTCTCTTATAACTGCGCGAAAAGCATGTATTCGTGCTTAATACAACGAAACAAGCTGTTTTAGACCGAAACGAGCTAAATCTGAACACATCGGTTTTACAAGTGTCCGTGTGATACGCGTCAAAACTTTTTCTCCTATAACTGCGCGAAAAGCATGTATTCTTGCTTAAAACAACGAAACAAGCTGTTTTAGACCGGAACGAGCTAAATCTGAACACATCGGTTTTACAAGTGTCCGTGTGATACGCGTCAAAGCTTTTTCTCTTATAACTGCGCGAAAAGCATGTATTCGTGCTTAATACAACGAAACAAGCTGTTTTAGACTCGAAACGAGCTAAATCTGAACACATCGGTTTTACAAGTGTCCGTGTGATACGCGTCAAAACTTTTTCTCTTATAACTGCGCGAAAAGCATGTATTCGTGCTTAATACAACGAAACAAGCTGTTTTAGACCGAAACGAGCTAAATCTGAACACATCGGTTTTACAAGTGTCCGTGTGATACGCGTCAAAACTTTTTCTCTTATAACTGCGCGAAAAGCATGTATTCTTGCTTAAAACAACGAAACAAGCTGTTTTAGACCGAAACGAGCTAGATCTGAACACATCGGTTTTACAAGTGTCCGTGTGATACGCGTCAAAACTTTTTCTCTTATAACTGCGCGAAAAGCATGTATTCGTGCTTAATACAACGAAACAAGCTGTTTTAGACCGAAACGAGCTAAATCTGAACACATCGGTTTTACAAGTGTCCATGTGATACGCGTCAAAACTTTTTCTCTTGTAACTGCGCGAAAAGCATGTATTCTTGCTTAAAACAACGAAACAAGCTGTTTTAGACCGAAACGAGCTAAATCTGAACACATCGGTTTTACAAGTGTCCGTGTGATACGCGTCAAAACTTTTTCTCTTATAACTGCGCGAAAAGCATGTATTCTTGCTTAAAACAACGAAACAAGCTGTTTTAGACCGAAACGAGCTAAATCTGAACACATCGGTTTTACAAGTGTCCGTGTGATACGCGTCAAAACTTTTTCTGTTATAACTGCGCGAAAAGCATGTATTCTTGCTTAAAACAACGAAACAAGCTGTTTTAGACCGAAACGAGCTAAATCTGAACACATCGGTTTTACAAGTGTCCGTGTGATACGCGTCAAAACTTTTTCTCTATAACTGTGCGAAAAGCATGTATTCGTGCTTAATACAACAAAACACGGTGTTTTAGACCGAAACGAGCTAAATCTGAACACATCGGTTTTACAAGTGTCCATGTGATACGCGTCAAAACTTTTTCTCTTGTAACTGCGCGAAAAGCATGTATTCGTGCTTAATACAACGAAACAAGCTGTTTTAGACCGAAACGAGCTAAATCTGAACACATCGGTTTTACAAGTGTCCGTGTGATACGCGTCAAAACTTTTCTCTCATAACTGCGCGAAAAGCATGTATTCTTGCTTAAAACAACGAAACAAGCTGTTTTAGACCGAAACGAGCTAAATCTGAACACATCGGTTTTACAAGTGTCCATGTGATACGCGTCAAAACTTTTTCTCTTATAACTGCGCGAAAAGCATGTATTCGTGCTTAATACAACGAAACAAGCTGTTTTAGACCGAAACGAGCTAAATCTGAACACATCGGTTTTACAAGTGTCTGTGTGATACGCGTCAAATCTTTTTCTCATAACGGTGCGAAAAGCATGTATTCGTGCTTAATACAACGAAACACGGTGTTTTAGACCGAAACGAGCTAAATCTGAACACATCGGTTTTACAAGTGTCCATGTGATACGCGTCAAAACTTTTTCTCTTGTAACTGCGCGAAAAGCATGTATTCGTGCTTAACACAACGAAACAAGCTGTTTTAGACCGAAACGAGCCTAATCTGAACACATCGGTTTTACAAGTGTCCGTGTGATACGCGTCAAAGCTTTTTCTCTTATAACTGCGCGAAAAGCATGTATTCGTGCTTAATACAACGAAGCAAGCTGTTTTAGATCGAAACGAGCTAAATCTGAACACATCGGTTTTACAAGTGTCCGTGTGATACCTCAAAACATTTTCTGTTATAACTGCGCGAAAAGCATGTATTCTTGCTTAAAACAACGAAACAAGCTGTTTTAGACCGAAACGAGCTAGATCTGAACACATCGGTTTTACAAGTGTCCATGTGATACGCGTCAAAACTTTTTCTCTTATAACTGCGCGAAAAGCATGTATTCGTGCTTAATACAACGAAACAAGGTGTTTTAGACCGAAACGAGCTAAATCTGAACACATCGGTTTTACAAGTGTCCATGTGATACGCGTCAAAACTTTTTCTCTTGTAACGGCGCGAAAAGCATGTATTCGTGCTTAATACAACGAAACAAGCTGTTTTAGACCGAAACGAGCTAAATCTGAACACATCGGTTTTACAAGTGTCCGTGTGATACGCGTCAAACTTTTTCTCTTATAACTGCGCGAAAAGCATGTATTCGTGCTTAATACAACGACACAAGCTGTTTTAGACCGAAACGAGCTAAATCTGAACACATCGGTTTTACAAGTGTCTGTGTGATACGCGTCAAAACTTTTTCTCTTATAACTGCGCGAAAAGCATGTATTCGTGCTTAATACAACGAAACAAGCTGTTTTACATCGAAACGAGCTAAATCTGAACACATCGGTTTTACAAGTGTCTGTGTGATACGCTCAAATCTTTTTCTCATAACGGTGCGAAAAGCATGTATTCATGCTTAATACAACAAAACACGGTGTTTTAGACCGAAACGAGCTAAATCTGAACACATCGGTTTTACAAGTGTCCATGTGATACGCGTCAAAACGTTTTCTCTTGTAACTGCGCGAAAAGCATGTATTCGTGCTTAACACAACGAACCAAGCTGTTTTAGACCGAAACGAGCTTAATCTGAACACATCGGTTTTACAAGTGTCTGTGTGATACGCGTCAAATATTTTTCTCATAACGGTGCGAAAAGCATGTATTCGTGCTTAATACAACAAAACACGGTGTTTTAGACCGAAACGAGCTAAATCTGAACACATCGGTTTTACAAGTGTCTGTGTGATAAGCGTCAAATCTTTTCTCATAACGGTGCGAAAAGCATGTATTCGTGCTTAATACAACAAAACACGGTGTTTTAGACCGAAACGAGCTAAATCTGAACACATCGGTTTTACAAGTGTCCATGTGATACGCGTCAAAACTTTTTCTCTTGTAACTGCGCGAAAAGCATGTATTCTTGCTTAAAACAACGAAAGAAGCTGTTTTAGACCGGAACGAGCTAAATCTGAACACATCGGTTTTACAAGTGCCCTTGTGATACGCGTCAAAACTTTTTCTCTCATAACTGCGCGAAAAGCATGTATTCTTGCTTAAAACAGCGAAACAAGCTGTTTTAGAACGAAGCGAGCTAGATCTGAACACATCGGTTTTGCAAGTGTCCATGTGATACCTATCAAAACTTTTTATCTTATAACTGCGCGAAAAGCATGTATTCTCTCTTAAAACAACGAAACAAGCTTGTTTAGACCGAAACGAGCTAAATCTGAACACATCGGTTTTACAAATGTCCGTGTGATACGCGACAGAACTTTTTCTCCTATAACTCCGCGAAAAGCGTGTATTTTTGCTTAAAACAATGAAACAAGTTGTTTTAGACCGAAACGAATAATATCTGAACACATCGGTTTTACAAGTGTCCGTGTGATACGCGTCAAACTTTTTCTCCTATAACTGCGCGAAAAGCATGTATTTTGCTTAAAACAACTACACAAGCTGTTTTAGATCGAAACGAACTAAATCTGAACACATCGGTTTTACAAGTGTCCGTGTGATACTCAAAACATTTTCTGTTATAACTGCGCGAAAAGCATGTATTCTTGCTTAAAACAACGAAACAAGCTGTTTTAGACCGAAACGAGCTAGATCTGAACACGTCGGTTTTACAAGTGTCCATGTGATACGCGTCAAAACTTTTTCTCTTATAACTGCGCGAAAAGCATGTATTCGTGCTTAATAACACAAAACATGGTGTTTTAGACCGAAAAGAGCTAGATCTGAACACATCGGTTTTACAAGTGTCCATGTGATACGTATCAAAACTTTTTATCTTATAACTGCGCGAAAAGCATGTATTCGTGTTTAATACAACGAAACAAGCTGTTTTAGACCGAAACGAGCTAAATCTGAAGACATCGGTTTTACAAGTGTCCATGTGATACGCGTCAAAACGTTTTCTCCTGTAACTGCGCGAAAAGCATGTATTCTTGCTTAAAACAACGAAACAAGCTGGTTTAGACCGAAACGAGCTAAATCTGAACACATCGGTTTTACAAGTGTTCGTGTGATACTCGTCAAAACTTTTTCTGTTATAACTGCGCGAAAAGCATGTATTCTTGCTTAAAACAACGAAAGAAGCTGTTTTAGACCGGAACGACCTAAATCTGAACACATCGGTTTTACAAGTGCCCTTGTGATACGCGTCAAAACTTTTTCTCTCATAACTGCGCGAAAAGCATGTATTCTTGCTTAAAACAACGAAACAAGCAGTTCTAGACCGAAACGAGCTAAATCTGAACACATCGGTTTTACAAGTGTCTATGTGATACGCGTCAAAACTTTTTCTCTTGTAACTGCGCGAAAAGCATGTATTCGTGCCTAACACAACGAAACAAGCTGTTTTAGACCGAAACGAGCCTAATCTGAACACATCGGTTTTACAAGTGTCCGTGTGATACGCGTCAAAGCTTTTTCTCTTATAACTGCGCGAAAAGCATGTATTCGTGCTTAATACAACGAAGCAAGCTGTTTTAGATCGAAACGAGCTAAATCTGAACACATCGGTTTTACAAGTGTCCGTGTGATACTCAAAACATTTTCTGTTATAACTGCGCGAAAAGCATGTATTCTTGCTTAAAACAACGAAACAAGCTGTTTTAGACCGAAACGAGCTAGATCTGAACACATCGGTTTTACAAGTGTCCATGTGATACGCGTCAAAACTTTTTCTCTTATAACTGCGCGAAAAGCATGTATTCGTGCTTAATACAACAAAACATGGTGTTTTAGACCGAAAAGAGCTAGATCTGAACACATCGGTTTTTTCAAGTGTCCATGTGATACGTATCAAAACTTTTTCTCTTGTAACGGCGCGAAAAGCATGTATTCGTGCTTAATACAACGAAACAAGCAGTTTTAGACCAAAACGAGCTAAATCTGAACACATCGGTTTTACAAGTGTCCGTATGATACGCGTCAAACTTTTTCTCCTATAACTGCGCGAAAAGCATGTATTTTTGCTTAAAACAACTACACAAGCTGTTTTAGACCGAAACGAGCTAAGTCTGAACACATCGGTTTTACAAGTGTCTGTGTGATACTCAAAACTTTTTCTGTTATAACTGCGCGAAAAGCATGTATTCGTGCTTAATACAACGAAACAAGCTGTTTTACATCGAAACGAGCTAAATCTGAACACATCGGTTTTACAAGTGTCTGTGTGATACGCTCAAATCTTTTTCTCATAACGGTGCGAAAAGCATGTATTCATGCTTAATACAACAAAACACGGTGTTTTAGACCGAAACGAGCTAAATCTGAACACATCGGTTTTACAAGTGTCCATGTGATACGCGTCAAAACGTTTTCTCTTGTAACTGCGCGAAAAGCATGTATTCGTGCTTAACACAACGAACCAAGCTGTTTTAGACCGAAACGAGCTTAATCTGAACACATCGGTTTTACAAGTGTCTGTGTGATACGCGTCAAATATTTTTCTCATAACGGTGCGAAAAGCATGTATTCGTGCTTAATACAACAAAACACGGTGTTTTAGACCGAAACGAGCTAAATCTGAACACATCGGTTTTACAAGTGTCTGTGTGATAAGCGTCAAATCTTTTCTCATAACGGTGCGAAAAGCATGTATTCGTGCTTAATACAACAAAACACGGTGTTTTAGACCGAAACGAGCTAAATCTGAACACATCGGTTTTACAAGTGTCCATGTGATACGCGTCAAAACTTTTTCTCTTGTAACTGCGCGAAAAGCATGTATTCTTGCTTAAAACAGCGAAACAAGCTGTTTTAGAACGAAGCGAGCTAGATCTGAACACATCGGTTTTGCAAGTGTCCATGTGATACCTATCAAAACTTTTTATCTTATAACTGCGCGAAAAGCATGTATTCTCTGCTTAAAACAACGAAACAAGCTTGTTTAGACCGAAACGAGCTAAATCTGAACACATCGGTTTTACAAATGTCCGTGTGATACGCGACAGAACTTTTCTCCTATAACTCCGCGAAAAGCGTGTATTTTTGCTTAAAACAATGAAACAAGTTGTTTTAGACCGAAACGAATAATATCTGAACACATCGGTTTTACAAGTGTCCGTGTGATACGCGTCAAACGTTTTCTCCTATAACTGCGCGAAAAGCATGTATTCTTGCTTAAAACAACTACACAAGCTGTTTTAGATCGAAACGAACTAAATCTGAACACATCGGTTTTACAAGTGTCCGTGTGATACGTCAAAACATTTTCTGTTATAACTGCGCGAAAAGCATGTATTCTTGCTTAAAACAACGAAACAAGCTGTTTTAGACCGAAACGAGCTAGATCTGAACACGTCGGTTTTACAAGTGTCCATGTGATACGCGTCAAAACTTTTTCTCTTATAACTGCGCGAAAAGCATGTATTCGTGCTTAATAACACAAAACATGGTGTTTTAGACCGAAAAGAGCTAGATCTGAACACATCGGTTTTACAAGTGTCCATGTGATACGTATCAAAACTTTTTATCTTATAACTGCGCGAAAAGCATGTATTCGTGTTTAATACAACGAAACAAGCTGTTTTAGACCGAAACGAGCTAAATCTGAAGACATCGGTTTTACAAGTGTCCATGTGATACGCGTCAAAACGTTTTCTCCTGTAACTGCGCGAAAAGCATGTATTCTTGCTTAAAACAACGAAACAAGCTGGTTTAGACCGAAACGAGCTAAATCTGAACACATCGGTTTTACAAGTGTCCGTGTGATACGCGTCAAAACTTTTTCTCTTATAACTGCGCGAAAAGCATGTATTCTTGCTTAAAACAACGAAAGAAGCTGTTTTAGACCGGAACGACCTAAATCTGAACACATCGGTTTTACAAGTGCCCTTGTGATACGCGTCAAAACTTTTTCTCTCATAACTGCGCGAAAAGCATGTATTCTTGCTTAAAACAACGAAACAAGCAGTTCTAGACCGAAACGAGCTAAATCTGAACACATCGGTTTTACAAGTGTCCATGTGATACGCGTCAAAACTTTTTCTCCTATAACTCCGCGAAAAGCGTGTATTTTTGCTTAAAACAATGAAACAAGTTGTTTTGACCGAAACGAATAATATCTGAACACATCGGTTTTACAAGTGTCCATGTGATAGTCGTCAGAAATTTTTCTCTTATAACTGCGCGAAAAGCATGTATTCTTGCTTAAAACAACGAAACAAGCTGTTTTAGAACGAAACGAGCTAAATCTGAACACATCGGTTTTACAAGCGTCCGTGTGATACGCGTCAAATCTTTTTCTCATAACGGTGCGAAAAGCATGTATTCGTGCTTAATACAACAAAACACGGTGTTTTAGACCGAAACGAGCTAAATCTGAACACATCGGTTTTACAAGTGTCCATGTGATACGCGTCAAAACTTTTTCTCTTGTAACGGCGCGAAAAGCATGTATTCGTGCTTAATACAACGAAACAAGCAGTTTTAGACCAAAACGAGCTAAATCTGAACACATCGGTTTTACAAGTGTCCGTGTAATACGCGTCAAACATTTTCTCCTATAACTGCGCGAAAAGCATGTATTTTTGCTTAAAACAACTACACAAGCTGTTTTAGACCGAAACGAGCTAAGTCTGAACACATCGGTTTTACAAATGTCCGTGTGATACGCGACAGAACTTTTTCTCCTATAACTCCGCGAAAAGCGTGTATTTTTGCTTAAAACAATGAAACAAGTTGTTTTAGACCGAAACGAATAATATCTGAACACATCGGTTTTACAAGTGTCCGTGTGATACGCGTCAAACTTTTTCTCCTATAACTGCGCGAAAAGCATGTATTTTGCTTAAAACAACTACACAAGCTGTTTTAGATCGAAACGAACTAAATCTGAACACATCGGTTTTACAAGTGTCCGTGTGATACCGTCAAAACATTTTCTGTTATAACTGCGCGAAAAGCATGTATTCTTGCTTAAAACAACGAAACAGGCTGTTTTAGACCGAAACGAGCTAGATCTGAACACGTCGGTTTTACAAGTGTCCATGTGATACGCGTCAAAACTTTTTCTCTTATAACTGCGCGAAAAGCATGTATTCGTGCTTAATAACAACAAAACATGGTGTTTTAGACCGAAAAGAGCTAGATCTGAACACATCGGTTTTACAAGTGTCCATGTGATACGCGTCAAAACTTTTTCTCTTATAACTGCGCGAAAAGCATGTATTCTTGCTTAAAACAACGAAACAAGTTGTTTTAGACCGAAACGAGATAATATCTGAACACATCGGTTTTACAAGTGTCCGTGTGATACGCGTCAAAACTTTTTCTCTTATAACTGCGCGAAAAGCATGTATTCTTGCTTAAAACAACGAAACAAGCTGTTTTAAACCGAAACGAGCTAAATCTGAAGACATCGGTTTTACAAGTGTCCATGTGATACGCGTCAAAACGTTTTCTCCTGTAACTGCGCGAAAAGCATGTATTCTTGCTTAAAACAACGAAACAAGCTGTTTTAGACCGAAACGAGCTAAATCTGAACACATCGGTTTTACAAGTGTCCGTGTGATACTCGTCAAAACTTTTTCTGTTATAACTGCGCGAAAAGCATGTATTCTTGCTTAAAACAACGAAACAAGCTGTTTTAGACCGAAACGAGCTAGATCTGAACACATCGGTTTTACAAGTGTCCTTGTGATACGCGTCAAATCTTTTTCTCATAACGGTGCGAAAAGCATGTATTCGTGCTTAATACAACAAAACACGGTGTTTTAGACCGAAACGAGCTAAATCTGAACACATCGGTTTTACAAGTGTCCATGTGATACGCGTCAAAACTTTTTCTCTTGTAACTGCGCGAAAAGCATGTATTCTTGCTTAAAACAACGAAACAAGCTGTTTTAGACCGGAACGAGCTAAATCTGAACACATCGGTTTTACAAGTGTCCTTGTGATACGCGTCAAAACTTTTTCTCTCATAACTGCGCGAAAAGCATGTATTCTTGCTTAAAACAACGAAACAAGCTGTTCTAGACCGAAACGAGCTAAATCTGAACACATCGGTTTTACAAGTGTCCATGTGATACGCGTCAAAACTTTTTCTCCTATAACTCCGCGAAAAGCGTGTATTTTTGCTTAAAACAATGAAACAAGTTGTTTTGACCGAAACGAGATAATATCTGAACACATCGGTTTTACAAGTGTCCATGTGATAGTCGTCAGAAATTTTTCTCTTATAACTGCGCGAAAAGCATGTATTCTTGCTTAAAACAACGAAACAAGCTGTTTTAGAACGAAACGAGCTAAATCTGAACACATCGGTTTTACAAGCGTCCGTGTGATACGCGTCAAATCTTTTTCTCATAACGGTGCGAAAAGCATGTATTCGTGCTTAATACAACAAAACACGGTGTTTTAGACCGAAACGAGCTAAATCTGAACACATCGGTTTTACAAGTGTCCATGTGATACGCGTCAAAACTTTTTCTCTTGTAACGGCGCGAAAAGCATGTATTCGTGCTTAATACAACGAAACAAGCAGTTTTAGACCGAAACGAGCTAAATCTGAACACATCGGTTTTACAAGTGTCCGTGTGATACGCGTCAAACATTTTCTCCTATAACTGCGCGAAAAGCATGTATTCTTGCTTAAAACAACTACACAAGCTGTTTTAGACCGAAACGAGCTAAATCTGAACACATCGGTTTTACAAGTGTCCGTGTGATACGTCAAAACTTTTTCTGTTATAACTGCGCGAAAAGCATGTATTCTTGCTTAAAACAACGAAACAAGCTGTTTTAGACCGAAACGAGCTAGATCTGAACACATCGGTTTTACAAGTGTCCGTGTGATACGCGTCAAAACTTTTTCTCTTATAACTGCGCGAAAAGCATGTATTCGTGCTTAATACAACAAACCATGGTGTTTTAGACCGAAACGAGCTAGATCTGAACACATCGGTTTTACAAGTGTCCATGTGATACGCATCAAACTTTTTCTCTTATAACTGCGCGAAAAGCATGTATTCGTGCTTAATACAACGAAACAAGCTGTTTTAGACCGAAATGAGCTAAATCTGAACACATCGGTTTTACAAGTGTCCGTGTGATACGCGTCAAAACTTTTTCTCTTATAACTGCGCGAAAAGCATGTATTCGTGCTTAAAACAACGAAACAAGCTGTTTTAGACCGAAACGAGCTAAATCTGAACACATCGGTTTTACAAGTGTCCGTGTGATACGCGTCAAAACTTTTTCTCTTATAACTGCGCGAAAAGCATGTATTCTTGCTTAAAACAACGAAACAAGCTGTTTTAGAACGAAGCGAGCTAAATCTGAACACATCGGTTTTACAAGTGTCTGTGTGATACGCGTCAAATCTTTTTCTCATAACGGTGCGAAAAGCATGTATTCGTGCTTAATACAACGAAACACGGTGTTTTAGACCGAAACGAGCTAAATCTGAACACATCGGTTTTACAAGTGTCCATGTGATACGCGTCAAAACTTTTTCTCTTGTAACTGCGCGAAAAGCATGTATTCGTGCTTAACACAACGAAACAAGCTGTTTTAGACCGAAACGAGCTTAATCTGAACACATCGGTTTTACAAGTGTCCGTGTGATACGCGTCAAAACTTTTTCTCTTATAACTGCGCGAAAAGCATGTATTCTTGCTTAAAACAACGAAACAAGCTGTTTTAGACCGAAACGAGCTAAATCTGAACACATCGGTTTTACAAGTGTCCGTGTGATACCGTCAAAACGTTTTCTGTTATAACTGCGCGAAAAGCATGTATTCTTGCTTAAAACAACGAAACAAGCTGTTTTAGACCGAAACGAGCTAAATCTGAACACATCGGTTTTACAAGTGTCGTGTGATACGCGTCAAATATTTTTCTCATAACGGTGCGAAAAGCATGTATTCGTGCTTAATACAACAAAACACGACGTTTTAGACCGAAACGAGCTAAATCAGAACACATCGGTTTTACAAGTGTCCATGTGATACGCGCCAAAACGTTTTCTCTTGTAACTGCGAGAAAAGCATGTATTCGTGCTTAATACAACGAAACAAGCTGTTTTAGACCGAAATGAGCTAAATCTGAACACATCGGTTTTACAAGTGTCCGTGTGATACGCGTCAAAACTTTTCTCCAGTAACTGCGCGAAAAGCATGTATTCTTGTTTAAAACAACGAAACAAGCTGTTTTAGACCGGAGCGAGTTAAATCTGAACACATCGGTTTTACAAGTGTCCGTGTGATACGCGTCAAAGCTTTTTCTCTTATAACTGCGCGAAAAGCATGTATTCGTGCTTAATACAACGAAACAAGCTGTTTTACATCGAAGCGAGCTAAATCTGAACACATCGGTTTTACAAGTGTCTGTGTGATACGCTCAAATCTTTTTCTCATAACGGTGCGAAAAGCATGTATTCGTGCTTAATACAACAAAACACGGTGTTTTAGACCGAAACGAGCTAAATCTGAACACATCGGTTTTACAAGTGTCTATGTGATACGCGTCAAAACTTTTTCTCTTGTAACTGCGCGAAAAGCATGTATTCGTGCTTAACACAACGAAACAAGCTGTTTTAGACCGAAACGAGCTTAATCTGAACACATCGGTTTTACAAGTGTCCGTGTGATACGCGTCAAAGCTTTTTCTCTTATAACTGCGCGAAAAGCATGTATTCGTGCTTAATACAACGAAGCAAGCTGTTTTAGATCGAAACGAGCTAAATCTGAACACATCGGTTTTACAAGTGTCCGTGTGATACTCAAAACATTTTCTGTTATAACTGCGCGAAAAGCATGTATTCTTGCTTAAAACAACGAAACAAGCTGTTTTAGACCGAAACGAGCTAGATCTGAACACATCGGTTTTACAAGTGTCCATGTGATACGCGTCAAAACTTTTTCTCTTATAACTGCGCGAAAAGCATGTATTCGTGCTTAATACAACAAAACATGGTGTTTTAGACCGAAAAGAGCTAGATCTGAACACATCGGTTTTTTCAAGTGTCCATGTGATACGTATCAAAACTTTTTCTCTTGTAACGGCGCGAAAAGCATGTATTCGTGCTTAATACAACGACACAAGCTGTTTTAGACCGAAACGAGCTAATCTGAACACATCGGTTTTACAAGTGTCCGTGTGATACGCGTCAAAACTTTTTCTCTTATAACTGCGCGAAAAGCATGTATTCGTGCTTAAAACAACGAAACAAGCTGTTTTACATCGAAACGAGCTATATCTGAACACATCGGTTTTACAAGTGTCTGTGTGATACGCTCAAATCTTTTTCTCATAACGGTGCGAAAAGCATGTATTCATGCTTAATACAACAAAACACGGTGTTTTAGACCGAAACGAGCTAAATCTGAACACATCGGTTTTACAAGTGTCCATGTGATACGCGTCAAAACGTTTTCTCTTGTAACTGCGCGAAAAGCATGTATTCGTGCTTAACACAACGAACCAAGCTGTTTTAGACCGAAACGAGCTTAATCTGAACACATCGGTTTTACAAGTGTCTGTGTGATACGCGTCAAATATTTTTCTCATAACGGTGCGAAAAGCATGTATTCGTGCTTAATACAACAAAACACGGTGTTTTAGACCGAAACGAGCTAAATCTGAACACATCGGTTTTACAAGTGTCTGTGTGATAAGCGTCAAATCTTTTCTCATAACGGTGCGAAAAGCATGTATTCGTGCTTAATACAACAAAACACGGTGTTTTAGACCGAAACGAGCTAAATCTGAACACATCGGTTTTACAAGTGTCCATGTGATACGCGTCAAAACTTTTTCTCTTGTAACTGCGCGAAAAGCATGTATTCTTGCTTAAAACAACGAAAGAAGCTGTTTTAGACCGGAACGAGTTAAATCTGAACACATCGGTTTTACAAGTGCCCTTGTGATACGCGTCAAAACTTTTTCTCTCATAACTGCGCGAAAAGCATGTATTCTTGCTTAAAACAGCGAAACAAGCTGTTTTAGAACGAAGCGAGCTAGATCTGAACACATCGGTTTTGCAAGTGTCCATGTGATACCTATCAAAACTTTTTATCTTATAACTGCGCGAAAAGCATGTATTCTCTCTTAAAACAACGAAACAAGCTTGTTTAGACCGAAACGAGCTAAATCTGAACACATCGGTTTTACAAATGTCCGTGTGATACGCGACAAAACTTTTTCTCCTATAACTCCGCGAAAAGCGTGTATTTTTGCTTAAAACAATGAAACAAGTTGTTTTAGACCGAAACGAATAATATCTGAACACATCGGTTTTACAAGTGTCCGTGTGATACGCGTCAAACTTTTTCTCCTATAACTGCGCGAAAAGCATGTATTTTGCTTAAAACAACGAAACAAGCTGTTTTAGACCGAAACGAGCTTAATCTGAACACATCGGTTTTACAAGTGTCCGTGTGATACGCGTCAAAACATTTTCTCTTATAACTGCGCGAAAAGCATGTATTCTTGCTTAAAACAACGAAACAAGCTGTTTTAGAACGAAGCGAGCTAGATCTGAACACATCGGTTTTACAAGTGTCCATGTGATACCTATCAAAACTTTTTATCTTATAACTGCGCGAAAAGCATGTATTCGTGTTTAATACAACGAAACAAGCTGTTTTAGACCGAAACGAGCTAAATCTGAAGACATCGGTTTTACAAGTGTCCATGTGATACGCGTCAAAACGTTTTCTCCTGTAACTGCGCGAAAAGCATGTATTCTTGCTTAAAACAACGAAACAAGCTGGTTTAGACCGAAACGAGCTAAATCTGAACACATCGGTTTTACAAGTGTCCGTGTGATACTCGTCAAAACTTTTTCTGTTATAACTGCGCGAAAAGCATGTATTCTTGCTTAAAACAACGAAACAAGCTATTTTAGACCGAAACGAGCTAAATCTGAACACATCGGTTTTACAAGTGTCCTTGTGATACTCGTCAAAACGTTTTCTGTTATAACTGTGCGAAAAGCATGTATTCTTGCTTAAAACAACGAAACAAGTTGTTTTAGACCGAAACGAGCTAAATCTGAACACATCGGTTTTATAAGTGTGTGTGATACGCGTCAAATATTTTTCTCATAAGGGTGCGAAAAGCATGTATTCGTGCTTAATACAACAAAACACGACGTTTTAGACCGAAACGAGCTAAATCAGAACACATCGGTTTTACAAGTGTCCATGTGATACGCGCCAAAACGTTTTCTCTTGTAACTGCGAGAAAAGCATGTATTCGTGCTTAATACAACGAATCAAGCTGTTTTAGACCGAAATGAACTAAATCTGAACACATCGGTTTTACAAGTGTCCGTGTGATACGCGTCAAAACTTTCTCCAGTAATTGCGCGAAAAGCATGTATTCTTGTTTAAAACAACGAAACAAGCTGTTTTAGACCGGAGCGAGTTAAATCTGAACACATCGGTTTTACAAGTGTCCGTGTGATACGCGTCAAAGCTTTTTCTCTTATAACTGCGCGAAAAGCATGTATTCGTGCTTAATACAACGAAACAAGCTGTTTTACATCGAAGCGAGCTAAATCTGAACACATCGGTTTTACAAGTGTCTGTGTGATACGCTCAAATCTTTTTCTCATAACGGTGCGAAAAGCATGTATTCGTGCTTAATACAACAAAACACGGTGTTTTAGACCGAAACGAGCTAAATCTGAACACATCGGTTTTACAAGTGTCTATGTGATACGCGTCAAAACTTTTTCTCTTGTAACTGCGCGAAAAGCATGTATTCGTGCTTAACACAACGAAACAAGCTGTTTTAGACCGAAACGAGCTTAATCTGAACACATCGGTTTTACAAGTGTCCGTGTGATACGCGTCAAAGCTTTTTCTCTTATAACTGCGCGAAAAGCATCTATTCGTGCTTAATACAACGAAGCAAGCTGTTTTAGATCGAAACGAGCTAAATCTGAACACATCGGTTTTACAAGTGTCCGTGTGATACTCAAAACATTTTCTGTTATAACTGCGCGAAAAGCATGTATTCTTGCATAAAACAACGAAACAAGCTGTTTTAGACCGAAACGAGCTAGATCTGAACACATCGGTTTTACAAGTGTCCATGTGATACGCGTCAAAACTTTTTCTCTTATAACTGCGCGAAAAGCATGTATTCGTGCTTAATACAACAAAACATGGTGTTTTAGACCGAAAAGAGCTAGATCTGAACACATCGGTTTTTTCAAGTGTCCATGTGATACGTATCAAAACTTTTTCTCTTGTAACGGCGCGAAAAGCATGTATTCGTGCTTAATACAACGAAACAAGCTGTTTTACATCGAAACGAGCTAAATCTGAACACATCGGTTTTACAAGTGTCTGTGTGATACGCTCAAATCTTTTTCTCATAACGGTGCGAAAAGCATGTATTCATGCTTAATACAACAAAACACGGTGTTTTAGACCGAAACGAGCTAAATCTGAACACATCGGTTTTACAAGTGTCCATGTGATACGCGTCAAAACGTTTTCTCTTGTAACTGCGCGAAAAGCATGTATTCGTGCTTAACACAACGAACCAAGCTGTTTTAGACCGAAACGAGCTTAATCTGAGCACATCGGTTTTACAAGTGTCTGTGTGATACGCGTCAAATATTTTTCTCATAACGGTGCGAAAAGCATGTATTCGTGCTTAAAACAGCGAAACAAGCTGTTTTAGAACGAAGCGAGCTAGATCTGAACACATCGGTTTTGCAAGTGTCCATGTGATACCTATCAAAACTTTTTATCTTATAACTGCGCGAAAAGCATGTATTCTCTCTTAAAACAACGAAACAAGCTTGTTTAGACCGAAACGAGCTAAATCTGAACACATCGGTTTTACAAATGTCCGTGTGATACGCGACAAAACTTTTTCTCCTATAACTCCGCGAAAAGCGTGTATTTTTGCTTAAAACAATGAAACAAGTTGTTTTAGACCGAAACGAATAATATCTGAACACATCGGTTTTACAAGTGTCCGTGTGATACGCGTCAAACTTTTTCTCCTATAACTGCGCGAAAAGCATGTATTTTGCTTAAAACAACTACACAAGCTGTTTTAGATCGAAACGAACTAAATCTGAACACATCGGTTTTACAAGTGTCCGTGTGATACTCAAAACATTTTCTGTTATAACTGCGCGAAAAGCATGTATTCTTGCTTAAAACAACGAAACAAGCTGTTTTAGACCGAAACGAGCTAGATCTGAACACGTCGGTTTTACAAGTGTCCATGTGATACGCGTCAAAACTTTTTCTCTTATAACTGCGCGAAAAGCATGTATTCGTGCTTAATAACACAAAACATGGTGTTTTAGACCGAAAAGAGCTAGATCTGAACACATCGGTTTTACAAGTGTCCATGTGATACGTATCAAAACTTTTTATCTTATAACTGCGCGAAAAGCATGTATTCGTGTTTAATACAACGAAACAAGCTGTTTTAGACCGAAACGAGCTAAATCTGAAGACATCGGTTTTACAAGTGTCCATGTGATACGCGTCAAAACGTTTTCTCCTGTAACTGCGCGAAAAGCATGTATTCTTGCTTAAAACAACGAAACAAGCTGGTTTAGACCGAAACGAGCTAAATCTGAACACATCGGTTTTACAAGTGTTCGTGTGATACTCGTCAAAACTTTTTCTGTTATAACTGCGCGAAAAGCATGTATTCTTGCTTAAAACAACGAAACAAGCTGTTTTAGACCGAAACGAATTAGATCTGAACACATCGGTTTTACAAGTGTCCTTGTGATACGCGTCAAATCTTTTTCTCATAACGGTGCGAAAAGCATGTATTCGTGTTTAATACAACAAAACACGGTGTTTTAGACCGAAACGAGCTAAATCTGAACACATCGGTTTTACAAGTGTCCATGTGATACGCGTCAAAACTTTTTCTCTTGTAACTGCACGAAAAGCATGTATTCTTGCTTAAAACAACGAAAGAAGCTGTTTTAGACCGGAACGACCTAAATCTGAACACATCGGTTTTACAAGTGCCCTTGTGATACGCGTCAAAAGTTTTTCTCTCATAACTGCGCGAAAAGCATGTATTCTTGCTTAAAACAACGAAACAAGCAGTTCTAGACCGAAACGAGCTAAATCTGAACACATCGGTTTTACAAGTGTCCATGTGATACGCGTCAAAACTTTTTCTCCTATAACTCCGCGAAAAGCGTGTATTTTTGCTTAAAACAATGAAACAAGTTGTTTTGTCCGAAACGAGCTAAATCTGAACACATCGGTTTTACAAGTGTCCATGTGATAGTCGTCAGAAATTTTTCTCTTATAACTGCGCGAAAAGCATGTATTCTTGCTTAAAACAACGAAACAAGCTGTTTTAGAACGAAACGAGCTAAATCTGAACACATCGGTTTTACAAGCGTCCGTGTGATACGCGTCAAATCTTTTTCTCATAACGGTGCGAAAAGCATGTATTCGTGCTTAATACAACAAAACACGGTGTTTTAGACCGAAAGGAGCTAAATCTGAACACATCGGTTTTACAAGTGTCCGTGTGATACGCGTCAAAACTTTTTCTCTATAACTGCGCGAAAAGCATGTATTCTTGCTTAAAACAACGAAACAAGCTGTTTTAGACCGAAACGAGCTAAATCTGAACACATCGGTTTTACAAGTGTCTTTGTGATACGCGTCAAAACTTTTTCTCTTATAACTGCGCGAAAAGCATGTATTCTTGCTTAAAACAACGAAACAAGCTGTTTTAGACCGAAACGAGTTAAATCTGAACACATCGGTTTTACAAGTGTCCATGTGATACGCGTCAAAACTTTTTCTCTTGTAACGGCGCGAAAAGCATGTATTCGTGCTTAATACAACGAAACAAGCTGTTTTAGACCGAAACGAGCTAAATCTGAACACATCGGTTTTACAAGTGTCCGTGTGATACGCGTCAAAACTTTTTCTCTTATAACTGCGCGAAAAGCATGTATTCTTGCTTAAAACAACGAAACAAGCTGTTTTAGACCGAAACGAGCTAAATCTGAACACATCGGTTTTACAAGTGTCCGTGTGATACGCGTCAAAACTTTTTCTCTTATAACTGCGCGAAAAGCATGTATTCGTGCTTAAAACAACGAAACAAGCTGTTTTAGACCGAAACGAGCTAAATCTGAACACATCGGTTTTACAAGTGTCCGTGTGATACGCGTCAAAACTTTTTCTCTTATAACTGCGCGAAAAGCATGTATTCGTGCTTAATACAACGAAACAAGCTGTTTTAGACCGAAACGAGCTAAATCTGAACACATCGGTTTTACAAGTGTCCATGTGATACGCGTCAAAACGTTTTCTCTTATAACTGCGCGAAAAGCATGTATTCTTGCTTAAAACAACGAAACAAGCTGTTTTAGACCGAAACGAGCTAAATCTGAACACATCGGTTTTACAAGTGTCCGTGTGATACGCGTCAAAACTTTTTCTCTATAACTGCGCGAAAAGCATGTATTCGTGCTTAAAACAACGAAACAAGCTGTTTTAGACCGAAACGAGCTAAATCTGAACACATCGGTTTTACAAGTGTCCATGTGATACGCGTCAAAACTTTTTCTCTTATAACTGCGCGAAAAGCATGTATTCGTGCTTAATACAACGAAACAAGCTGTTTTAGACCGAAACGAGCTAAATCTGAACACATCGGTTTTACAAGTGTCCGTGTGATACGCGTCAAAACTTTTTCTCCTATAACTGCGCGAAAAGCATGTATTCTTGCTTAAAACAACGAAACAAGCTGTTTTAGACCGAAACGAGCTAAATCTGAACACATCGGTTTTACAAGTGTCCGTGTGATACGCGTCAAAACTTTTTCTCTTATAACTGCGCGAAAAGCATGTATTCTTGCTTAAAACAACGAAACAAGCTGTTTTAGATCGAAACGAGCTAAATCTGAACACATCGGTTTTACAAGTGTCCGTGTGATACGCGTCAAAACTTTTTCTCTTATAACTGCGCGAAAAGCATGTATTCGTGCTTAATACAACGAAACAAGGTGTTTTAGACCGAAACGAGCTAAATCTGAACACATCGGTTTTACAAGTGTCCATGTGATACGCGTCAAAACTTTTTCTCTTATAACTGCGCGAAAAGCATGTATTCGTGCTTAATACAACGAAACAAGGTGTTTTAGACCGAAACGAGCTAAATCTGAACACATCGGTTTTACAAGTGTCCATGTGATACGCGTCAAAACTTTTTCTCTTGTAACTGCGCGAAAAGCATGTATTCGTGCTTAAAACAACGAAACAAGCTGTTTTAGACCGAAACGAGCTAAATCTGAACACATCGGTTTTACAAGTGTCCGTGTGATACGCGTCAAAACTTTTTCTCTTATAACTGCGCGAAAAGCATGTATTCGTGCTTAATACAACGAAACAAGCTGTTTTAGACCGAAACGAGCTAAATCTGAACACATCGGTTTTACAAGTGTCCTGTGTGATACGCGTCAAATCTTTTTCTCATAACGGTGCGAAAAGCATGTATTCGTGCTTAATACAACAAAACACGGTGTTTTAGACCGAAACGAGCTAAATCTGAACACATCGGTTTTACAAGTGTCCATGTGATACGCGTCAAAACTTTTTCTCTTGTAACTGCGCGAAAAGCATGTATTCTTGCTTAAAACAACGAAAGAAGCTGTTTTAGACCGGAACGAGCTAAATCTGAACACATCGGTTTTACAAGTGTCCTTGTGATACGCGTCAAAACTTTTTCTCCTATAACTGCGCGAAAAGCATGTATTCTTGCTTAAAACAACGAAACAAGTTGTTTTAGACCGAAACGAGCTAAATCTGAACACATCGGTTTTACAAGTGTCCGTGTGATAGCGTCAAAACTTTTTCTCTTATAACTGCGCGAAAAGCATGTATTCTTGCTTAAAACAACGAAACAAGCTGTTTTAGACCGAAACGAGCTAAATCTGAACACATCGGTTTTACAAGTGTCCGTGTGATACGCGTCAAAACTTTTTCTCTATAACTGCGCGAAAAGCATGTATTCGTGCTTAATACAACGAAACAAGGTGTTTTAGACCGAAACGAGCTAAATCTGAACACATCGGTTTTACAAGTGTCCGTGTGATACGCGTCAAACTTTTTCTCTTATAACTGCGCGAAAAGCATGTATTCGTGCTTAATACAACGAAACAAGCTGTTTTAGACCGAAACGAGCTAAATCTGAACACATCGGTTTTACAAGTGTCTGTGTGATACGCGTCAAAACTTTTTCTCTTATAACTGCGCGAAAAGCATGTATTCGTGCTTAATACAACGAAACAAGCTGTTTTAGACCGAAACGAGCTAAATCTGAACACATCGGTTTTACAAGTGTCCATGTGATACGCGTCAAAACTTTTTCTCTTGTAACTGCGCGAAAAGCATGTATTCGTGTTTAATACAACGAAACAAGCTGTTTTAGACCGAAACGAGCTAAATCTGAAGACATCGGTTTTACAAGTGTCCATGTGATACGCGTCAAAACGTTTTCTCCTGTAACTGCGCGAAAAGCATGTATTCTTGCTTAAAACAACGAAACAAGCTGGTTTAGACCGAAACGAGCTAAATCTGAACACATCGGTTTTACAAGTGTCCGTGTGATACTCGTCAAAACTTTTTCTGTTATAACTGCGCGAAAAGCATGTATTCTTGCTTAAAACAACGAAACAAGCTATTTTAGACCGAAACGAGCTAAATCTGAACACATCGGTTTTACAAGTGTCCTTGTGATACTCGTCAAAACGTTTTCTGTTATAACTGTGCGAAAAGCATGTATTCTTGCTTAAAACAACGAAACAAGTTGTTTTAGACCGAAACGAGCTAAATCTGAACACATCGGTTTTACAAGTGT
This sequence comes from Amblyomma americanum, assembly GCA_030143305.2. Classification (NCBI taxonomy): domain Eukaryota; kingdom Metazoa; phylum Arthropoda; class Arachnida; order Ixodida; family Ixodidae; genus Amblyomma; species Amblyomma americanum. Next base: position 29,391 of record JARKHS020001485.1, on the reverse strand, counting down.
GTGTGATACGCGTCAAATATTTTTCTCATAAGGGTGCGAAAAGCATGTATTCGTGCTTAATACAACAAAACACGACGTTTTAGACCGAAACGAGCTAAATCAGAACACATCGGTTTTACAAGTGTCCATGTGATACGCGCCAAAACGTTTTCTCTTGTAACTGCGAGAAAAGCATGTATTCGTGCTTAATACAACGAATCAAGCTGTTTTAGACCGAAATGAACTAAATCTGAACACATCGGTTTTACAAGTGTCCGTGTGATACGCGTCAAAACTTTCTCCAGTAATTGCGCGAAAAGCATGTATTCTTGTTTAAAACAACGAAACAAGCTGTTTTAGACCGGAGCGAGTTAAATCTGAACACATCGGTTTTACAAGTGTCCGTGTGATACGCGTCAAAGCTTTTTCTCTTATAACTGCGCGAAAAGCATGTATTCGTGCTTAATACAACGAAACAAGCTGTTTTACATCGAAGCGAGCTAAATCTGAACACATCGGTTTTACAAGTGTCTGTGTGATACGCTCAAATCTTTTTCTCATAACGGTGCGAAAAGCATGTATTCGTGCTTAATACAACAAAACACGGTGTTTTAGACCGAAACGAGCTAAATCTGAACACATCGGTTTTACAAGTGTCTATGTGATACGCGTCAAAACTTTTTCTCTTGTAACTGCGCGAAAAGCATGTATTCGTGCTTAACACAACGAAACAAGCTGTTTTAGACCGAAACGAGCTTAATCTGAACACATCGGTTTTACAAGTGTCCGTGTGATACGCGTCAAAGCTTTTTCTCTTATAACTGCGCGAAAAGCATCTATTCGTGCTTAATACAACGAAGCAAGCTGTTTTAGATCGAAACGAGCTAAATCTGAACACATCGGTTTTACAAGTGTCCGTGTGATACTCAAAACATTTTCTGTTATAACTGCGCGAAAAGCATGTATTCTTGCTTAAAACAACGAAACAAGCTGTTTTAGACCGAAACGAGCTAGATCTGAACACATCGGTTTTACAAGTGTCCATGTGATACGCGTCAAAACTTTTTCTCTTATAACTGCGCGAAAAGCATGTATTCGTGCTTAATACAACAAAACATGGTGTTTTAGACCGAAAAGAGCTAGATCTGAACACATCGGTTTTTTCAAGTGTCCATGTGATACGTATCAAAACTTTTTCTCTTGTAACGGCGCGAAAAGCATGTATTCGTGCTTAATACAACGAAACAAGCTGTTTTAGATCGAAACGAGCTAAATCTGAACACATCGGTTTTACAAGTGTCCTGTGTGATACGCGTCAAAACTTTTTCTCTTATAACTGCGCGAAAAGCATGTATTCGTGCTTAATACAACGAAACAAGCTGTTTTAGACCGAAACGAGCTAAATCTGAACACATCGGTTTTACAAGTGTCTGTGTGATACGCTCAAAACTTTTTCTCATAACTGCGCGAAAAGCATGTATTCGTGCTTAATACAACGAAACAAGCTGTTTTAGACCGAAACGAGCTAAATCTGAACACATCGGTTTTACAAGTGTCTATGTGATACGCGTCAAAACTTTTTCTCTTATAACTGCGCGAAAAGCATGTATTCGTGCTTAAAACAACGAAACAAGCTGTTTTAGACCGAAACGAGCTAAATCTGAACACATCGGTTTTACAAATGTCCGTGTGATACGCGACAAAACTTTTTCTCCTATAACTCCGCGAAAAGCGTGTATTTTTGCTTAAAACAATGAAACAAGTTGTTTTAGACCGAAACGAATAATATCTGAACACATCGGTTTTACAAGTGTCCGTGTGATACGCGTCAAACTTTTTCTCCTATAACTGCGCGAAAAGCATGTATTTTGCTTAAAACAACTACACAAGCTGTTTTAGATCGAAACGAACTAAATCTGAACACATCGGTTTTACAAGTGTCCGTGTGATACTCAAAACATTTTCTGTTATAACTGCGCGAAAAGCATGTATTCTTGCTTAAAACAACGAAACAAGCTGTTTTAGACCGAAACGAGCTAGATCTGAACACGTCGGTTTTACAAGTGTCCATGTGATACGCGTCAAAACTTTTTCTCTTATAACTGCGCGAAAAGCATGTATTCGTGCTTAATAACACAAAACATGGTGTTTTAGACCGAAAAGAGCTAGATCTGAACACATCGGTTTTACAAGTGTCCATGTGATACGTATCAAAACTTTTTCTCTTATAACTGCGCGAAAAGCATGTATTCGTGCTTAATACAACGAAACAAGCTGTTTTAGACCGAAACGAGCTAAATCTGAAGACATCGGTTTTACAAGTGTCCATGTGATACGCGTCAAAACGTTTTCTCCTGTAACTGCGCGAAAAGCATGTATTCTTGCTTAAAACAACGAAACAAGCTGGTTTAGACCGAAACGAGCTAAATCTGAACACATCGGTTTTACAAGTGTTCGTGTGATACTCGTCAAAACTTTTTCTGTTATAACTGCGCGAAAAGCATGTATTCTTGCTTAAAACAACGAAACAAGCTGTTTTAGACCGAAACGAATTAGATCTGAACACATCGGTTTTACAAGTGTCCTTGTGATACGCGTCAAATCTTTTTCTCATAACGGTGCGAAAAGCATGTATTCGTGTTTAATACAACAAAACACGGTGTTTTAGACCGAAACGAGCTAAATCTGAACACATCGGTTTTACAAGTGTCCATGTGATACGCGTCAAAACTTTTTCTCTTGTAACTGCACGAAAAGCATGTATTCTTGCTTAAAACAACGAAAGAAGCTGTTTTAGACCGGAACGACCTAAATCTGAACACATCGGTTTTACAAGTGCCCTTGTGATACGCGTCAAAAGTTTTTCTCTCATAACTGCGCGAAAAGCATGTATTCTTGCTTAAAACAACGAAACAAGCAGTTCTAGACCGAAACGAGCTAAATCTGAACACATCGGTTTTACAAGTGTCCATGTGATACGCGTCAAAACTTTTTCTCCTATAACTCCGCGAAAAGCGTGTATTTTTGCTTAAAACAATGAAACAAGTTGTTTTAGACCGAAACGAGCTAAATCTGAACACATCGGTTTTACAAGTGTCCATGTGATAGTCGTCAGAAACTTTTTCTCTTATAACTGCGCGAAAAGCATGTATTCTTGCTTAAAACAACGAAACAAGCTGTTTTAGACCGAAACGAGCTAAATCTGAACACATCGGTTTTACAAGTGTCCGTGTGATACGCGTCAAATCTTTTTCTCATAACGGTGCGAAAAGCATGTATTCGTGCTTAATACAACAAAACACGGTGTTTTAGACCGAAAGGAGCTAAATCTGAACACATCGGTTTTACAAGTGTCCGTGTGATACGCGTCAAAACTTTTTCTCTTATAACTGCGCGAAAAGCATGTATTCTTGCTTAAAACAACGAAACAAGCTGTTTTAGACCGAAACGAGCTAAATCTGAACACATCGGTTTTACAAGTGTCCTTGTGATACGCGTCAAAACTTTTTCTCTATAACTGCGCGAAAAGCATGTATTCTTGCTTAAAACAACGAAACAAGCTGTTTTAGACCGAAACGAGCTAAATCTGAACACATCGGTTTTACAAGTGTCCATGTGATACGCGTCAAAACTTTTTCTCTTGTAACTGCGCGAAAAGCATGTATTCGTGCTTAACACAACGAAACAAGCTGTTTTAGACCGAAACGAGCTTAATCTGAACACATCGGTTTTACAAGTGTCCGTGTGATACGCGTCAAAACTTTTTCTCTTATAACTGCGCGAAAAGCATGTATTCTTGCTTAAAACAACGAAACAAGCTGTTTTAGACCGAAACGAGCTAGATCTGAACACATCGGTTTTACAAGTGTCCATGTGATACGCGTCAAAACTTTTTCTCTTATAACTGCGCGAAAAGCATGTATTCGTGTTTAATACAACGAAACAAGCTGTTTTAGACCGAAACGAGCTAAATCTGAACACATCGGTTTTACAAGTGTCCATGTGATACGCGTCAAAACGTTTTCTCCTGTAACTGCGCGAAAAGCATGTATTCTTGCTTAAAACAACGAAACAAGCTGGTTTAGACCGAAACGAGCTAAATCTGAACACATCGGTTTTACAAGTGTCCGTGTGATACGCGTCAAAACTTTTTCTCTTATAACTGCGCGAAAAGCATGTATTCTTGCTTAAAACAACGAAACAAGCTGTTTTAGACCGAAACGAGCTAAATCTGAACACATCGGTTTTACAAGTGTCCTTGTGATACGCGTCAAAACGTTTTCTCTTATAACTGCGCGAAAAGCATGTATTCTTGCTTAAAACAACGAAACAAGTTGTTTTAGACCGAAACGAGCTAAATCTGAACACATCGGTTTTACAAGTGTCCGTGTGATACGCGTCAAATATTTTTCTCATAAGGGTGCGAAAAGCATGTATTCGTGCTTAATACAACAAAACACGCTGTTTTAGACCGAAACGAGCTAAATCTGAACACATCGGTTTTACAAGTGTCCATGTGATACGCGCCAAAACGTTTTCTCTTGTAACTGCGCGAAAAGCATGTATTCGTGCTTAATACAACGAAACAAGCTGTTTTAGACCGAAACGAGCTAAATCTGAACACATCGGTTTTACAAGTGTCCGTGTGATACGCGTCAAAACTTTTCTCCAGTAATTGCGCGAAAAGCATGTATTCTTGTTTAAAACAACGAAACAAGCTGTTTTAGACCGGAGCGAGTTAAATCTGAACACATCGGTTTTACAAGTGTCCGTGTGATACGCGTCAAAGCTTTTTCTCTTATAACTGCGCGAAAAGCATGTATTCGTGCTTAATACAACGAAACAAGCTGTTTTAGATCGAAGCGAGCTAAATCTGAACACATCGGTTTTACAAGTGTCCGTGTGATACGCTCAAAACATTTTCTGTTATAACTGCGCGAAAAGCATGTATTCTTGCTTAAAACAACGAAACAAGCTGTTTTAGACCGAAACGAGCTAGATCTGAACACATCGGCTTTACAAGTGTCCATGTGATACGCGTCAAAACTTTTTCTCTTATAACTGCGCGAAAAGCATGTATTCGTGCTTAATACAACAAAACATGGTGTTTTAGACCGAAAAGAGCTAGATCTGAACACATCGGTTTTTTCAAGTGTTCTTGTGATACGTATCAAAACTTTTTCTCTTGTAACGGCGCGAAAAGCATGTATTCGTGCTTAATACAACGAAACAAGCAGTTTTAGACCAAAACGAGCTAAATCTGAACACATCGGTTTTACAAGTGTCCGTATGATACGCGTCAAACTTTTTCTCCTATAACTGCGCGAAAAGCATGTATTTTTGCTTAAAACAACTACACAAGCTGTTTTAGACCGAAACGAGCTAATTCTGAACACATCGGTTTTACAAGTGTCTGTGTGATACTCAAAACTTTTTCTGTTATAACTGCGCGAAAAGCATGTATTCGTGCTTAATACAACGAAACAAGCTGTTTTACATCGAAACGAGCTAAATCTGAACACATCGGTTTTACAAGTGTCTGTGTGATACGCTCAAATCTTTTTCTCATAACGGTGCGAAAAGCATGTATTCATGCTTAATACAACAAAACACGGTGTTTTAGACCGAAACGAGCTAAATCTGAACACATCGGTTTTACAAGTGTCCATGTGATACGCGTCAAAACGTTTTCTCTTGTAACTGCGCGAAAAGCATGTATTCGTGCTTAAAACAACGAAACAAGCTGTTTTAGACCGAAACGAGCTAAATCTGAACACATCGGTTTTACAAGTGTCTGTGTGATACGCGTCAAAACTTTTTCTCTATAACTGCGCGAAAAGCATGTATTCGTGCTTAATACAACGAAACAAGCTGTTTTAGACCGAAACGAGCTAAATCTGAACACATCGGTTTTACAAGTGTCTGTGTGATACGCGTCAAAACTTTTTCTCATAACTGCGCGAAAAGCATGTATTCGTGCTTAATACAACGAAACAAGGTGTTTTAGACCGAAACGAGCTAAATCTGAACACATCGGTTTTACAAGTGTCCGTGTGATACGCGTCAAACTTTTTCTCTATAACTGCGCGAAAAGCATGTATTCTTGCTTAAAACAACTACACAAGCTGTTTTAGACCGAAACGAGCTAAATCTGAACACATCGGTTTTACAAGTGTCCGTGTGATACGGTCAAAACATTTTCTGTTATAACTGCGCGAAAAGCATGTATTCTTGCTTAAAACAACGAAACAAGCTGTTTTAGACCGAAACGAGCTAGATCTGAACACGTCGGTTTTACAAGTGTCCATGTGATACGCGTCAAAACTTTTTCTCTTATAACTGCGCGAAAAGCATGTATTCGTGCTTAATAACACAAAACATGGTGTTTTAGACCGAAAAGAGCTAGATCTGAACACATCGGTTTTACAAGTGTCCATGTGATACGTATCAAAACTTTTTATCTTATAACTGCGCGAAAAGCATGTATTCGTGTTTAATACAACGAAACAAGCTGTTTTAGACCGAAACGAGCTAAATCTGAAGACATCGGTTTTACAAGTGTCCATGTGATACGCGTCAAAACGTTTTCTCCTGTAACTGCGCGAAAAGCATGTATTCTTGCTTAAAACAACGAAACAAGCTGGTTTAGACCGAAACGAGCTAAATCTGAACACATCGGTTTTACAAGTGTTCGTGTATTACTCGTCAAAACTTTTTCTGTTATAACTGCGCGAAAAGCATGTATTCTTGCTTAAAACAACGAAACAAGCTGTTTTAGACCGAAACGAATTAGATCTGAACACATCGGTTTTACAAGTGTCCTTGTGATACGCGTCAAATCTTTTTCTCATAACGGTGCGAAAAGCATGTATTCGTGTTTAATACAACAAAACACGGTGTTTTAGACCGAAACGAGCTAAATCTGAACACATCGGTTTTACAAGTGTCCATGTGATACGCGTCAAAACTTTTTCTCTTGTAACTGCACGAAAAGCATGTATTCTTGCTTAAAACAACGAAAGAAGCTGTTTTAGACCGGAACGACCTAAATCTGAACACATCGGTTTTACAAGTGCCCTTGTGATACGCGTCAAAAGTTTTTCTCTCATAACTGCGCGAAAAGCATGTATTCTTGCTTAAAACAACGAAACAAGCAGTTCTAGACCGAAACGAGCTAAATCTGAACACATCGGTTTTAGAAGTGTCCATGTGATACGCGTCAAAACTTTTTCTCTTATAACTGCGCGAAAAGCATGTATTCTTGCTTAAAACAACGAAACAAGCTGGTTTAGACCGAAACGAGCTAAATCTGAACACATCGGTTTTACAAGTGTCCGTGTGATACTCGTCAAATCTTTTTCTCATAACGGTGCGAAAAGCATGTATTCGTGCTTAATACAACAAAACACGGTGTTTTAGACCGAAAGGAGCAAAATCTGAACACATCGGTTTTACAAGTGTCCGTGTGATACGCGTCAAAGGTTTTTCTCTTATAACTGCGCGAAAAGCATGTATTCGTGCTTAATACAACGAAACAAGCTGTTTTACATCGAAACGAGCTAAATCTGAACACATCGGTTTTACAAGTGTCTGTGTGATACGCGTCAAATCTTTTTCTCATAACGGTGCGAAAAGCATGTATTCGTGCTTAATACAACGAAACACGGTGTTTTAGACTGAAACGAGATAAATCTGCACACATCGGTTTTACAAGTGTCCATGTGATACGCGTCAAAACTTTTTCTCTTGTAACTGCGCGAAAAGCATGTATTCGTGCTTAACACAACGAAACAAGCTGTTTTAGACCGAAACGAGCTTAATCTGAACACATCGGTTTTACAAGTGTCCGTGTGATACGCGTCAAAACTTTTTCTCTTATAACTGCGCGAAAAGCATGTATTCTTGCTTAAAACAACGAAACAAGCTGTTTTAGAACGAAGCGAGCTAGATCTGAACACATCGGTTTTACAAGTGTCCATGTGATACGCTATCAAATCTTTTTATCTTATAACTGCGCGAAAAGCATGTATTCGTGCTTAATACAACAAAACAAGCTGTTTTAGACCGAAACGAGCTAAATCTGAACACATCGGTTTTACAAGTGTCCGTGTGATACGCGTCAAAACTTTTTCTCCTAGTAACTGCGCGAAAAGCATGTATTCTTGCTTAAAACAACGAAACAAGCTGTTTTAGACCGAAACGAGCTAAATCTGAACACATCGGTTTTACAAGTGTCCATGTGATACGCGTCAAAACTTTTTCTCTTATAACTGCGCGAAAAGCATGTATTCGTGCTTAAACAACGAAACAAGCTGTTTTAGACCGAAACGAGCTAAATCTGAACACATCGGTTTTACAAGTGTCCGTGTGATACGCGTCAAAACTTTTTCTCTTATAACTGCGCGAAAAGCATGTATTCGTGCTTAATACAACGAAACAAGCTGTTTTAGACCGAAACGAGCTAAATCTGAACACATCGGTTTTACAAGTGTCCGTGTGATACGCGTCAAAACTTTTTCTGTTATAACTGCGCGAAAAGCATGTATTCTTGCTTAAAACAACGAAACAAGCTGTTTTAGACCGAAACGAGCTAGATCTGAACACATCGGTTTTACAAGTGTCCATGTGATACGCGTCAAAACTTTTTCTCTTATAACTGCGCGAAAAGCATGTATTCGTGCTTAATACAACGAAACAAGCTGTTTTAGACCGAAACGAGCTAAATCTGAACACATCGGTTTTACAAGTGTCCTTGTGATACGCGTCAAAACTTTTTCTCTTGTAACGGCGCGAAAAGCATGTATTCGTGCTTAATACAACGAAACAAGCTGTTTTAGACCGAAACGAGCTAAATCTGAACACATCGGTTTTACAAGTGTCCGTGTGATACGCGTCAAAACTTTTTCTCCTATAACTGCGCGAAAAGCATGTATTCTTGCTTAAAACAACGAAACAAGCTGTTTTAGACCGAAACGAGCTAATCTGAACACATCGGTTTTACAAGTGTCCTGTGTGATACGCGTCAAAACTTTTTCTGTTATAACTGCGCGAAAAGCATGTATTCGTGCTTAATACAACGAAACAAGCTGTTTTAGACCGAAACGAGCTAAATCTGAACACATCGGTTTTACAAGTGTCCATGTGATACGCGTCAAAACTTTTTCTCTTATAACTGCGCGAAAAGCATGTATTCGTGCTTAATACAACGAAACAAGCTGTTTTAGACCGAAACGAGCTAAATCTGAACACATCGGTTTTACAAGTGTCCATGTGATACGCGTCAAAACGTTTTCTCTTATAACTGCGCGAAAAGCATGTATTCGTGCTTAAAACAACGAAACAAGCTGTTTTAGACCGAAACGAGCTAAATCTGAACACATCGGTTTTACAAGTGTCCATGTGATACGCGTCAAAACTTTTTCTCTTATAACTGCGCGAAAAGCATGTATTCTTGCTTAAAACAACGAAACAAGCTGTTTTAGACCGAAACGAGCTAAATCTGAACACATCGGTTTTACAAGTGTCCTTGTGATACGCGTCAAAACGTTTTTCTCTTATAACTGCGCGAAAAGCATGTATTCTTGCTTAAAACAACGAAACAAGCTGTTTTAGACCGAAACGAGCTAAATCTGAACACATCGGTTTTACAAGTGTCCGTGTGATACGCGTCAAAACTTTTTCTCTTATAACGGCGCGAAAAGCATGTATTCGTGCTTAATACAACGAAACAAGCTGTTTTAGACCGAAACGAGCTAAATCTGAACACATCGGTTTTACAAGTGTCCGTGTGATACGCGTCAAAACTTTTTCTCTTATAACTGCGCGAAAAGCATGTATTCTTGCTTAAAACAACGAAACAAGCTGTTTTAGACCGAAACGAGCTAAATCTGAACACATCGGTTTTACAAGTGTCCGTGTGATACGCGTCAAAACGTTTTCTCTATAACTGCGCGAAAAGCATGTATTCTTGCTTAAAACAACGAAACAAGCTGTTTTAGACCGAAACGAGCTAAATCTGAACACATCGGTTTTACAAGTGTCCATGTGATACGCGTCAAAACTTTTTCTCTTATAACTGCGCGAAAAGCATGTATTCGTGCTTAATAACAACGAAACAAGCTGTTTTAGACCGAAACGAGCTAAATCTGAACACATCGGTTTTACAAGTGTCCATGTGATACGTCGTCAAAACTTTTTCTCTTATAACTGCGCGAAAAGCATGTATTCTTGCTTAAAACAACGAAACAAGCTGTTTTAGACCGAAACGAGCTAAATCTGAACACATCGGTTTTACAAGTGTCCATGTGATACGCGTCAAAACTTTTTCTCTATAACTGCGCGAAAAGCATGTATTCGTGCTTAATACAACGAAACAAGCTGTTTTAGACCGAAACGAGCTAAATCTGAACACATCGGTTTTACAAGTGTCCATGTAATACGCGTCAAAACTTTTTCTCTTATAACTGCGCGAAAAGCATGTATTCGTGCTTAATACAACGAAACAAGCTGTTTTAGACCGAAACGAACTAAATCTGAACACATCGGTTTTACAAGTGTCCGTGTGATACGCGTCAAAACTTTCTCTCAGTAACTGCGCGAAAAGCATGTATTCTTGTTTAAAACAACGAAACAAGCTGTTTTAGACCGAAACGAGTTAAATCTGAACACATCGGTTTTACAAGTGTCCGTGTGATACGCGTCAAAGCTTTTTCTCTTATAACTGCGCGAAAAGCATGTATTCGTGCTTAATACAACGAAACAAGCTGTTTTAGACCGAAGCGAGCTAAATCTGAACACATCGGTTTTACAAGTGTCTGTGTGATACGCGTCAAATCTTTTTCTCATAACTGTGCGAAAAGCATGTATTCGTGCTTAATACAACAAAACACGGTGTTTTAGACCGAAACGAGCTAAATCTGAACACATCGGTTTTACAAGTGTCTATGTGATACGCGTCAAAACTTTTTCTCTTGTAACTGCGCGAAAAGCATGTATTCGTGCTTAACACAACGAAACAAGCTGTTTTAGACCGAAACGAGCTTAATCTGAACACATCGGTTTTACAAGTGTCCGTGTGATACGCGTCAAAGCTTTTTCTCTTATAACTGCGCGAAAAGCATCTATTCGTGCTTAATACAACGAAGCAAGCTGTTTTAGATCGAAACGAGCTAAATCTGAACACATCGGTTTTACAAGTGTCCGTGTGATACTCAAAACATTTTCTGTTATAACTGCGCGAAAAGCATGTATTCTTGCTTAAAACAACGAAACAAGCTGTTTTAGACCGAAACGAGCTAGATCTGAACACATCGGCTTTACAAGTGTCCATGTGATACGCGTCAAAACTTTTTCTCTTATAACTGCGCGAAAAGCATGTATTCGTGCTTAATACAACAAAACATGGTGTTTTAGACCGAAAAGAGCTAGATCTGAACACATCGGTTTTTTCAAGTGTTCTTGTGATACGTATCAAAACTTTTTCTCTTGTAACGGCGCGGAAAGCATGTATTCGTGCTTAATACAACGAAACAAGCAGTTTTAGACCAAAACGAGCTAAATCTGAACACATCGGTTTTACAAGTGTCCGTATGATACGCGTCAAACTTTTTCTCCTATAACTGCGCGAAAAGCATGTATTTTTGCTTAAAACAACTACACAAGCTGTTTTAGACCGAAACGAGCTAATTCTGAACACATCGGTTTTACAAGTGTCTGTGTGATACTCAAAACTTTTTCTGTTATAACTGCGCGAAAAGCATGTATTCGTGCTTAATACAACGAAACAAGCTGTTTTACATCGAAACGAGCTAAATCTGAACACATCGGTTTTACAAGTGTCTGTGTGATACGCGTCAAATCTTTTTCTCATAACGGTGCGAAAAGCATGTATTCATGCTTAATACAACAAAACACGGTGTTTTAGACCGAAACGAGCTAAATCTGAACACATCGGTTTTACAAGTGTCCATGTGATACGCGTCAAAACGTTTTCTCTTGTAACTGCGCGAAAAGCATGTATTCGTGCTTAACACAACGAACCAAGCTGTTTTAGACCGAAACGAGCTTAATCTGAACACATCGGTTTTACAAGTGTCTGTGTGATACGCGTCAAATATTTTTCTCATAACGGTGCGAAAAGCATGTATTCGTGCTTAATACAACAAAACACGGTGTTTTAGACCGAAACGAGCTAAATCTGAACACATCGGTTTTACAAGTGTCTGTGTGATACGCGTCAAAACTTTTCTCTATAACTGCGCGAAAAGCATGTATTCTTGCTTAAAACAACGAAACAAGCTGTTTTAGACCGAAACGAGCTAAATCTGAACACATCGGTTTTACAAGTGTCCATGTGATACGCGTCAAAACTTTTTCTCTTGTAACTGCGCGAAAAGCATGTATTCTTGCTTAAAACAACGAAACAAGCTGTTTTAGACCGAAACGAGCTAAATCTGAACACATCGGTTTTACAAGTGTCCGTGTGATACGCGTCAAACTTTTTCTCCTATAACTGCGCGAAAAGCATGTATTTTTGCTTAAAACAACGAAACAAGCTGTTTTAGACCGAAACGAGCTAAATCTGAACACATCGGTTTTACAAGTGTCCGTGTGATACGCGTCAAAACTTTTTCTCTTATAACTGCGCGAAAAGCATGTATTCTTGCTTAAAACAACGAAACAAGCTGTTTTAGACCGAAACGAGCTAAATCTGAACACATCGGTTTTACAAGTGTCCGTGTGATACGCGTCAAAACTTTTTCTCTTATAACTGCGCGAAAAGCATGTATTCGTGCTTAAAACAACGAAACAAGCTGTTTTAGACCGAAACGAGCTAGATCTGAACACATCGGTTTTACAAGTGTCCATGTGATACGCGTCAAAACTTTTTCTCTTATAACTGCGCGAAAAGCATGTATTCGTGCTTAATAACACAAAACATGGTGTTTTAGACCGAAAAGAGCTAGATCTGAACACATCGGTTTTACAAGTGTCCATGTGATACGTATCAAAACTTTTTATCTTATAACTGCGCGAAAAGCATGTATTCGTGTTTAATACAACGAAACAAGCTGTTTTAGACCGAAACGAGCTAAATCTGAAGACATCGGTTTTACAAGTGTCCATGTGATACGCGTCAAAACGTTTTCTCCTGTAACTGCGCGAAAAGCATGTATTCTTGCTTAAAACAACGAAACAAGCTGGTTTAGACCGAAACGAGCTAAATCTGAACACATCGGTTTTACAAGTGTTCGTGTGATACTCGTCAAAACTTTTTCTGTTATAACTGCGCGAAAAGCATGTATTCTTGCTTAAAACAACGAAACAAGCTGTTTTAGACCGAAACGAATTAGATCTGAACACATCGGTTTTACAAGTGTCCTTGTGATACGCGTCAAATCTTTTTCTCATAACGGTGCGAAAAGCATGTATTCGTGTTTAATACAACAAAACACGGTGTTTTAGACCGAAACGAGCTAAATCTGAACACATCGGTTTTACAAGTGTCCATGTGATACGCGTCAAAACTTTTTCTCTTGTAACTGCACGAAAAGCATGTATTCTTGCTTAAAACAACGAAAGAAGCTGTTTTAGACCGGAACGACCTAAATCTGAACACATCGGTTTTACAAGTGCCCTTGTGATACGCGTCAAAAGTTTTTCTCTCATAACTGCGCGAAAAGCATGTATTCTTGCTTAAAACAACGAAACAAGCAGTTCTAGACCGAAACGAGCTAAATCTGAACACATCGGTTTTACAAGTGTCCATGTGATACGCGTCAAAACTTTTTCTCCTATAACTCCGCGAAAAGCGTGTATTTTTGCTTAAAACAATGAAACAAGTTGTTTTGACCGAAACGAATATCTGAACACATCGGTTTTACAAGTGTCCATGTGATAGTCGTCAGAAATTTTTCTCTTATAACTGCGCGAAAAGCATGTATTCTTGCTTAAAACAACGAAACAAGCTGTTTTAGAACGAAACGAGCTAAATCTGAACACATCGGTTTTACAAGCGTCCGTGTGATACGCGTCAAATCTTTTTCTCATAACGGTGCGAAAAGCATGTATTCGTGCTTAATACAACAAAACACGGTGTTTTAGACCGAAACGAGCTAAATCTGAACACATCGGTTTTACAAGTGTCCGTGTGATACGCGTCAAAACTTTTTCTTCTATAATTGCGCGAAAAGCATGTATTCTTGTTTAAAACAACTAAACAAGCTGTGTTAGACCGGAACGAGTTAAATCTGAACACATCGGTTTTACAAGTGTCTTTGTGATACGCGTCAAAACGTTTTTTCTTATAACTGCGCGAAAAGCATGTATTCTTGCTTAAAACAACGAAACAAGCTGTTGTAGACCCAAACGAGTTAAATCTGAACACATCGGTTTTACAAGTGTCCATGTGATACGCGTCAAAACTTTTTCTCTTGTAACGGCGCGAAAAGCATGTATTCGTGCTTAATACAACGAAACAAGCAGTTTTAGACCAAAACGAGCTAAATCTGAACACATCGGTTTTACAAGTGTCCGTGTAATACGCGTCAAACTTTTTCTCCTATAACTGCGCGAAAAGCATGTATTTTTGCTTAAAACAACTACACAAGCTGTTTTAGACCGAAACGAGCTAAGTCTGAACACATCGGTTTTACAAGTGTCCGTGTGATACACAAAACTTTTTCTGTTATAACTGCGCGAAAAGCATGTGTTCTTGCTTAAAACAACGAAACAAGCTGTTTTAGACCGAAACGAGCTAGATCTGAACACATCGGTTTTACAAGTGTCCGTGTGATACGCGTCAAAACTTTTTCTCTTATAACTGCGCGAAAAGCATGTATTCGTGCTTAATACAACAAACCATGGTGTTTTAGACCGAAACGAGCTAGATCTGAACACATCGGTTTTACAAGTGTCCATGTGATACCCATAAACTTTTTATCTTATAACTGCGCGAAAAGCATGTATTCGTGTTTAATAAAACGAAACAAGCTGTTTTAGACCAAAATGAGCTAAATCTGAACATATCGGTTTTACAAGTGTCCGTGTGATACTCGTCACAACTTTTTCTGTTATAACTGCGCGAAAAGCATGTATTCTTGCTTAAAACAACGAAACAAGCTGTTTTAGACCGAAACGAGCTAAATCTGAACACATCGGTTTTACAAGTGTCCTTGTGATACTCGTCAAAACTTTTTCTGTTATAACTGCGCGAAAAGCATGTATTCTTGCTTAAAACAACGAAACAAGTTGTTTTAGAACGAAACGAGCTAAATCTGAACACATCGGTTTTACAAGTGTGTGTGATACGCGTCAAATATTTTTCTCATAACGGTACGAAAAGCATGTATTCGTGCGTAATACAACTAAACACGGTGTTTTAGACCGAAACGAGCTAAATCTGAACACAACGGTTTTACAAGTGTCCATGTGATACGCGTCAAAATATTTTCTCTTGTAACTGCGCGAAAAGCATGTATTCGTGCTTAATACAACGAAACAAGCTGTTTTAGACCGAAACGAACTAAATCTGAACACATCGGTTTTACAAGTGTCCGTGTGATACGCGTCAAAACTTTTTCTCCTATAATTGCGCGAAAAGCTTGTATTCTTGTTTAAATCAACGAGACAAGCTGTTTTAGACCGGAGCGAGTTAAATCTGAACACATCGGTTTTACAAGTGTCCGTGTGATACGCGTCAAAGCTTTTTCTCTTATAACTGCGCGAAAAGCATGTATTCGTGCTTAATACAACGAAACAAGCTGTTTTACATCGAAATGAGCTAAATCTGAACACATCGGTTTTACAAGTGTCTGTGTGATACGCGTCAAATCTTTTTCTCATAACGGTGCGAAAAGCATGTATTCGTGCTTAATACAACGAAACACGGTGTTTTAGACTGAAACGAGATAAATCTGCACACATCGGTTTTACAAGTGTCCATGTGATACGCGTCAAAACTTTTTCTCTTGTAACTGCGCGAAAAGCATGTATTCGTGCTTAACACAACGAAACAAGCTGTTTTAGACCGAAACGAGCTAATCTGAACACATCGGTTTTACAAGTGTCCGTGTGATACGCGTCAAAACTTTTTCTCTTATAACTGCGCGAAAAGCATGTATTCTTGCTTAAAACAACGAAACAAGCTGTTTTAGACCGAAACGAGCTAAATCTGAACACATCGGTTTTACAAGTGTCCATGTGATACGCGTCAAAACTTTTTCTCTTATAACTGCGCGAAAAGCATGTATTCGTGCTTAATACAACGAAACAAGCTGTTTTAGACCGAAACGAGCTAAATCTGAACACATCGGTTTTACAAGTGTCCGTGTGATACGCGTCAAAACGTTTTCTCTTGTAACTGCGCGAAAAGCATGTATTCTTGCTTAAAACAACGAAACAAGCTGTTTTAGACCGAAACGAGCTAAATCTGAACACATCGGTTTTACAAGTGTCCATGTGATACGCGTCAAAACTTTTTCTCTTATAACTGCGCGAAAAGCATGTATTCTTGCTTAAAACAACGAAACAAGCTGTTTTAGACCGAAACGAGCTAAATCTGAACACATCGGTTTTACAAGTGTCCGTGTGATACGCGTCAAAACGTTTTCTCTGTATAACTGCGCGAAAAGCATGTATTCTTGCTTAAAACAACGAAACAAGCTGTTTTAGACCGAAACGAGCTAAATCTGAACACATCGGTTTTACAAGTGTCCGTGTGATACGCGTCAAAACTTTTTCTCTTATAACTGCGCGAAAAGCATGTATTCGTGCTTAATACAACAAAACATGGTGTTTTAGACCGAAACGAGCTAGATCTGAACACATCGGTTTTACAAGTGTCCATGTGATACGCGTCAAAACGTTTTCTCCTGTAACTGCGCGAAAAGCATGTATTCTTGCTTAAAACAACGAAACAAGCTGGTTTAGACCGAAACGAGCTAAATCTGAACACATCGGTTTTACAAGTGTCCGTGTGATACTCGTCAAAACTTTTTCTGTTATAACTGCGCGAAAAGCATGTATTCTTGCTTAAAACAACGAAACAAGCTGTTTTAGACCGAAACGAGCTAAATCTGAACACATCGGTTTTACAAGTGTCCTTGTGATACTCGTCAAAACTTTTTCTGTTATAACTGCGCGAAAAGCATGTATTCTTGCTGAAAACAACGAAAGAAGTTGTTTTAGACCGAAACGAACTAGATCTGAACACATCGGTTTTACAAGTGTCCATGTGATACGCGTCAAAATTTTTTCTCTTATAACTGCGCGAAAAGCATGTATTCTTGCTTAAAACAACGAAACAAGCTGTTTTAGAACGAAACGAGCTAAATCTGAACACATCGGTTTTACAAGTGTGTGTGATACGCACCAAATCTTTTTCTCATAACGGTGCGAAAAACATGTATTCGTGCTTAATACAACTAAACACGGTGTTTTAGACCGAAACGAGCTAAATCTGAACACATCGGTTTTACAAGTGTCCATGTGATACGCGTCAAAACATTTTCTCTTGTAACTGCGCGAAAAGCATGTATTCGTGCTTAATACAACGAAAAAAGCCGTTTTAGACCGAAACGGACTAAATCTGAACACATCGGTTTTACAAGTGTCTGTGTGATACGCGTCAAATCTTTTTCTCATAACGGTGCGAAAAGCATGTATTCGTGCTTAAGACAACAAAACACAGTGTTTTAGACCGAAACGAGCTAAACCTGAACACATCGGTTTTACAAGTGTCCGTGTGATACGCGTCAAAGCTTTTTCTCTTATAACTGCGCGAAAAGCATGTATTCGTGCTTAATACAACGAAACAAGCTGTTTTACATCGAAATGAGCTAAATCTGAACACATCGGTTTTACAAGTGTTTGTGTGATACACGTCAAATCTTTTTCTGATAACGGTGCGAAAAGCATGTATTCGTGCTTAACACAACGAAACAAGCTGTTTTAGACCGAAACGAGCTTAATCTGAGCACATCGGTTTTACAAGTGTCCGTGTGATACGCGTCAAAACGTTTTCTCTTATAACTGCGCGAAAAGCATGTATTCTTGCTTAAAACAACGAAACAAGCTGTTTTAGAACGAAGCGAGCTAGATCTGAACACATCGGTTTCACAAGTGTCCATGTGATACCTATCAAAACTTTTTATCTTATAACTGCGCGAAAAGCATGTATTCGTGTTCAATACAACGAAACAAGCTGTTTTAGACCGAAACGAGCTAAATCTGAAGACATCGGTTTTACAAGTGTCCATGTGGTACGCGGCAAAACGTTTTCTCCTGTAACTGCGCGAAAAGGATGTATTCTTGCTTAAAACAACGAAACAAGCTGGTTTAGACAGAAACGAGCTAAGTCTGAACACATCGGTTCTCAAGTGTCCGTGTGATACTCGTCAAAACTTTTTCTGTTATAACTGCGCGAAAAGCATGTATTCTTGCTTAAAACAACGAAACAAGCTGTTTTAGACCGAAACGAGCTAAATCTGAACACATCGGTTTTACAAGTGTCCTTGTGATACTCGTCAAAACGTTTTCTGGTATAACTGTGCGAAAAGCATGTATTCTTGCTTAAAACAACGAAACAAGCTGTTTTAGAACGAAACGAGCTAAATCTGAACACATCGGTTTTACAAGTGTGTGTAATACGCGTCAAATCTTTTTCTCATAACGGTGCGAAAAGCATGTATTCGTGCTTAATATAACAAAACACGGTGTTTTAGACCGAAACGAGCTTAATCTGAACACATCGGTTTTACAAGTGTCCATGTGATACGCGTCAAAATGTTTTCTCTTGTAACTGCGCGAAAAGCATGTATTCTTGCCTAAAACAACGAAACAAGCTGGTTTAGACCGAAACGAGCTAAATCTGAACACATCGGTTTTACAAGTGTCCGTGTGATACTCGTCAAATCTTTTTCTCATAACGGTGCGAAAAGCATGTATTCGTGCTTAATACAACAAAACACGGTGTTTTAGACCGAAACGAGCTAAATCTGAACACATCGGTTTTACAAGTGTCCATGTGATACGCGTCAAAACGTTTTCTCTTGTAACTGCGCGAAAAGCATGTATTCTTGCTTAAAACAACGAAACAAGCTGGTTTAGACCGAAACGAGCTAAATCTGAACACATCGGTTTTACAAGTGTCCGTGTGATACTCGTCAAAACTTTTTCTGTTATAACTGCGCGAAAAGCATGTATTCGTGCTTAATACAACGAAACAAGCTGTTTTAGACCGAAACGAACTAAATCTGAACACATCGGTTTTACAAGTGTCTGTGTGATACGCGTCAAATCTTTTTCTCATAACGGTGCGAAAAGCATGTATTCGTGCTTAATACAACGAAACAAGCTGTTTTAGACCGAAACGAGCTAAATCTGAACACATCGGTTTTACAAGTGTCCGTGTGATACGCGTCAAATCTTTTTCTCATAACGGTGCGAAAAGCATGTATTCGTGCTTAATACAACGAAACAAGCTGTTTTAGACCGAAACGAGCTTAATCTGAACACATCGGTTTTACAAGTGTCCGTGTGATACGCGTCAAAACATTTTCTCTTATAACTGCGCGAAAAGCATGTATTCTTGCTTAAAACAACGAAACAAGCTGTTTTAGAACGAAGCGAGCTAGATCTGAACACATCGGTTTTACAAGTGTCCATGTGATACCTATCAAAACTTTTTATCTTATAACTGCGCGAAAAGCATGTATTCGTGTTTAATACAACGAAACAAGCTGTTTTAGACCGAAACGAGCTAAATCTGAAGACATCGGTTTTACAAGTGTCCATGTGATACGCGTCAAAACGTTTTCTCCTGTAACTGCGCGAAAAGCATGTATTCTTGCTTAAAACAACGAAACAAGCTGGTTTAGACCGAAACGAGCTAAATCTGAACACATCGGTTTTACAAGTGTCCGTGTGATACTCGTCAAAACTTTTTCTGTTATAACTGCGCGAAAAGCATGTATTCTTGCTTAAAACAACGAAACAAGCTATTTTAGACCGAAACGAGCTAAATCTGAACACATCGGTTTTACAAGTGTCCTTGTGATACTCGTTAAAACGTTTTCTGTTATAACTGTGCGAAAAGCATGTATTCTTGCTTAAAACAACGAAACAAGTTGTTTTAGACCGAAACGAGCTAAATCTGAACACATCGGTTTTACAAGTGTGTGTGATACGCGTCAAAACGTTTTCTCTTGTAACTGCGAGAAAAGCATGTATTCGTGCTTAATACAACGAATCAAGCTGTTTTAGACCGAAATGAACTAAATCTGAACACATCGGTTTTACAAGTGTCCGTGTGATACGCGCCAAAACGTTTTCTCTTGTAACTGCGAGAAAAGCATGTATTCGTGCTTAATACAACGAATCAAGCTGTTTTAGACCGAAATGAACTAAATCTGAACACATCGGTTTTACAAGTGTCCGTGTGATACGCGTCAAAACTTTCTCCAGTAATTGCGCGAAAAGCATGTATTCTTGTTTAAAACAACGAAACAAGCTGTTTTAGACCGGAGCGAGTTAAATCTGAACACATCGGTTTTACAAGTGTCTATGTGATACGCGTCAAAACTTTTTCTCTTGTAACTGCGCGAAAAGCATGTATTCGTGCTTAACACAACGAAACAAGCTGTTTTAGACCGAAACGAGCTTAATCTGAACACATCGGTTTTACAAGTGTCCGTGTGATACGCGTCAAAGCTTTTTCTCTTATAACTGCGCGAAAAGCATGTATTCGTGCTTAATACAACGAAGCAAGCTGTTTTACATCGAAACGAGCTAAATCTGAACACATCGGTTTTACAAGTGTCTGTGTGATACGCGTCAAATCATTTTCTCATAACGGTGCGAAAAGCATGTATTCGTGCTTAATACAACAAAACACGGTGTTTTAGACCGAAACGAGCTAAATCTGAACGCATCGGTTTTACAAGTGTCCATGTGATACGCGTCAAAACTTTTTCTCTTGTAACTGCGCGAAAAGCATGTATTCTTGCTTAAAACAACGAAAGAAGCTGTTTTAGACCGGAACGAGCTAAATCTGAACACATCGGTTTTACAAGTGCCCTTGTGATACGCGTCAAAACTTTTTTCTCTCATAACTGCGCGAAAAGCATGTATTCTTGCTTAAAACAACGAAAAAAGCTGTTTTAGAACGAAGCGAGCTAGATCTGAACATATCGGTTTTACAAGTGTCCGTGTGATACTCAAAACTTTTTCTGTTATAACTGCGCGAAAAGCATGTATTCTTGCATAAAACAACGAAACAAGCTGTTTTAGACCGAAACGAGCTAGATCTGAACACATCGGTTTTACAAGTGTCCGTGTGATACGCGTCAAAACTTTTTCTCTTATAACTGCGCGAAAAGCATGTATTCGTGCTTAATACAACAAAACATGGTGTTTTAGACCGAAACGAGCTAGATCTGAACACATCGGTTTTACAAGTGTCCATGTGATACGCGTCAAAACGTTTTCTCCTGTAACTGCGCGAAAAGCAGGTATTCTTGCTTAAAACAACGAAACAAGCTGGTTTAGACCAAAACGAGCTAAATCTGAACACATCGGTTTTACAAGTGTCCGTGTGATACTCGTCAAAACTTTTTCTGTTATAACTGCGCGAAAAGCACGTATTCTTGCTTAAAACAACGAAACAAGCTGTTTTAGACCGAAACGAGCTAAATCTGAACACATCGGTTTTACAAGTGTCCTTGTGATACTCGTCAAAACTTTTTCTGTTATAACTGCGCGAAAAGCATGTATTCTTGCTGAAAACAACGAAAGAAGTTGTTTTAGACCAAAACGAATTAGATCTTAACACATCGGTTTTACAAGTGTCCATGTGATACGCGTCAAAATTTTTTTTCTTATAACTGCGCGAAAAGCATGTATTCTTGCTTAAAACAACGAAACAAGCTGTTTTAGAACGAAACGAGCTAAATCTGAACACATCGGTTTTACAAGTGTGTGTGATACGCACCAAATCTTTTTCTCATAACGGTGCGAAAAACATGTATTCGTGCTTAATACAACTAAACACGGTGTTTTAGACCGAAACGAGCTAAATCTGAACACATCGGTTTTACAAGTGTCCATGTGATACGCGTCAAAACATTTTCTCTTGTAACTGCGCGAAAAGCATGTATTCGTGCTTAATACAACGAAAAAAGCCGTTTTAGACCGAAACGGACTAAATCTGAACACATCGGTTTTACAAGTGTCTGTGTGATACGCGTCAAATCTTTTTCTCATAACGGTGCGAAAAGCATGTATTCGTGCTTAATACAACAAAACACGGTGTTTTAGACCGAAACGAGCTAAACCTGAACACATCGGTTTTACAAGTGTCCGTGTGATACGCGTCAAAGCTTTTTCTCTTATAACTGCGCGAAAAGCATGTATTCGTGCTTAATACAACGAAACAAGCTGTTTTACATCGAAATGAGCTAAATCTGAACACATCGGTTTTACAAGTGTTTGTGTGATACACGTCAAATCTTTTTCTGATAACGGTGCGAAAAGCATGTATTCGTGCTTAACACAACGAAACAAGCTGTTTTAGACCGAAACGAGCTTAATCTGAGCACATCGGTTTTACAAGTGTCCGTGTGATACGCGTCAAAACGTTTTCTCTTATAACTGCGCGAAAAGCATGTATTCTTGCTTAAAACAACGAAACAAGCTGTTTTAGAACGAAGCGAGCTAGATCTGAACACATCGGTTTCACAAGTGTCCATGTGATACCTATCAAAACTTTTTATCTTATAACTGCGCGAAAAGCATGTATTCGTGTTCAATACAACGAAACAAGCTGTTTTAGACCGAAACGAGCTAAATCTGAAGACATCGGTTTTACAAGTGTCCATGTGGTACGCGGCAAAACGTTTTCTCCTGTAACTGCGCGAAAAGGATGTATTCTTGCCTAAAACAACGAAACAAGCTGGTTTAGACAGAAACGAGCTAAGTCTGAACACATCGGTTCTCAAGTGTCCGTGTGATACTCGTCAAAACTTTTTCTGTTATAACTGCGCGAAAAGCATGTATTCTTGCTTAAAACAACGAAACAAGCTGTTTTAGACCGAAACGAGCTAAATCTGAACACATCGGTTTTACAAGTGTCCTTGTGATACTCGTCAAAACGTTTTCTGGTATAACTGTGCGAAAAGCATGTATTCTTGCTTAAAACAACGAAACAAGCTGTTTTAGAACGAAACGAGCTAAATCTGAACACATCGGTTTTACAAGTGTGTGTAATACGCGTCAAATCTTTTTCTCATAACGGTGCGAAAAGCATGTATTCGTGCTTAATATAACAAAACACGGTGTTTTAGACCGAAACGAGCTTAATCTGAACACATCGGTTTTACAAGTGTCCATGTGATACGCGTCAAAACGTTTTCTCTTGTAACTGCGCGAAAAGCATGTATTCTTGCTTAAAACAACGAAACAAGCTGGTTTAGACCGAAACGAGCTAAATCTGAACACATCGGTTTTACAAGTGTCTATGTGATACGCGTCAAAACTTTTTCTCTTGTAACTGCGCGAAAAGCATGTATTCGTGCTTAACACAACGAAACAAGCTGTTTTAGACCGAAACGAGCTTAATCTGAACACATCGGTTTTACAAGTGTCCGTGTGATACGCGTCAAAGCTTTTTCTCTTATAACTGCGCGAAAAGCATGTATTCGTGCTTAATACAACGAAGCAAGCTGTTTTACATCGAAACGAGCTAAATCTGAACACATCGGTTTTACAAGTGTCTGTGTGATACGCGTCAAATCATTTTCTCATAACGGTGCGAAAAGCATGTATTCGTGCTTAATACAACAAAACACGGTGTTTTAGACCGAAACGAGCTAAATCTGAACGCATCGGTTTTACAAGTGTCCATGTGATACGCGTCAAAACTTTTTCTCTTGTAACTGCGCGAAAAGCATGTATTCTTGCTTAAAACAACGAAAGAAGCTGTTTTAGACCGGAACGAGCTAAATCTGAACACATCGGTTTTACAAGTGCCCTTGTGATACGCGTCAAAACTTTTTTCTCTCATAACTGCGCGAAAAGCATGTATTCTTGCTTAAAACAACGAAAAAAGCTGTTTTAGAACGAAGCGAGCTAGATCTGAACATATCGGTTTTACAAGTGTCCGTGTGATACTCAAAACTTTTTCTGTTATAACTGCGCGAAAAGCATGTATTCTTGCATAAAACAACGAAACAAGCTGTTTTAGACCGAAACGAGCTAGATCTGAACACATCGGTTTTACAAGTGTCCGTGTGATACGCGTCAAAACTTTTTCTCTTATAACTGCGCGAAAAGCATGTATTCGTGCTTAATACAACAAAACATGGTGTTTTAGACCGAAACGAGCTAGATCTGAACACATCGGTTTTACAAGTGTCCATGTGATACGCGTCAAAACGTTTTCTCCTGTAACTGCGCGAAAAGCAGGTATTCTTGCTTAAAACAACGAAACAAGCTGGTTTAGACCAAAACGAGCTAAATCTGAACACATCGGTTTTACAAGTGTCCGTGTGATACTCGTCAAAACTTTTTCTGTTATAACTGCGCGAAAAGCACGTATTCTTGCTTAAAACAACGAAACAAGCTGTTTTAGACCGAAACGAGCTAAATCTGAACACATCGGTTTTACAAGTGTCCTTGTGATACTCGTCAAAACTTTTTCTGTTATAACTGCGCGAAAAGCATGTATTCTTGCTGAAAACAACGAAAGAAGTTGTTTTAGACCAAAACGAATTAGATCTTAACACATCGGTTTTACAAGTGTCCATGTGATACGCGTCAAAATTTTTTTTCTTATAACTGCGCGAAAAGCATGTATTCTTGCTTAAAACAACGAAACAAGCTGTTTTAGAACGAAACGAGCTAAATCTGAACACATCGGTTTTACAAGTGTGTGTGATACGCACCAAATCTTTTTCTCATAACGGTGCGAAAAACATGTATTCGTGCTTAATACAACTAAACACGGTGTTTTAGACCGAAACGAGCTAAATCTGAACACATCGGTTTTACAAGTGTCCATGTGATACGCGTCAAAACATTTTCTCTTGTAACTGCGCGAAAAGCATGTATTCGTGCTTAATACAACGAAAAAAGCCGTTTTAGACCGAAACGGACTAAATCTGAACACATCGGTTTTACAAGTGTCTGTGTGATACGCGTCAAATCTTTTTCTCATAACGGTGCGAAAAGCATGTATTCGTGCTTAATACAACAAAACACGGTGTTTTAGACCGAAACGAGCTAAACCTGAACACATCGGTTTTACAAGTGTCCGTGTGATACGCGTCAAAGCTTTTTCTCTTATAACTGCGCGAAAAGCATGTATTCGTGCTTAATACAACGAAACAAGCTGTTTTACATCGAAATGAGCTAAATCTGAACACATCGGTTTTACAAGTGTTTGTGTGATACACGTCAAATCTTTTTCTGATAACGGTGCGAAAAGCATGTATTCGTGCTTAACACAACGAAACAAGCTGTTTTAGACCGAAACGAGCTTAATCTGAGCACATCGGTTTTACAAGTGTCCGTGTGATACGCGTCAAAACGTTTTCTCTTATAACTGCGCGAAAAGCATGTATTCTTGCTTAAAACAACGAAACAAGCTGTTTTAGAACGAAGCGAGCTAGATCTGAACACATCGGTTTCACAAGTGTCCATGTGATACCTATCAAAACTTTTTATCTTATAACTGCGCGAAAAGCATGTATTCGTGTTCAATACAACGAAACAAGCTGTTTTAGACCGAAACGAGCTAAATCTGAAGACATCGGTTTTACAAGTGTCCATGTGGTACGCGGCAAAACGTTTTCTCCTGTAACTGCGCGAAAAGGATGTATTCTTGCCTAAAACAACGAAACAAGCTGGTTTAGACAGAAACGAGCTAAGTCTGAACACATCGGTTCTCAAGTGTCCGTGTGATACTCGTCAAAACTTTTTCTGTTATAACTGCGCGAAAAGCATGTATTCTTGCTTAAAACAACGAAACAAGCTGTTTTAGACCGAAACGAGCTAAATCTGAACACATCGGTTTTACAAGTGTCCTTGTGATACTCGTCAAAACGTTTTCTGGTATAACTGTGCGAAAAGCATGTATTCTTGCTTAAAACAACGAAACAAGCTGTTTTAGAACGAAACGAGCTAAATCTGAACACATCGGTTTTACAAGTGTGTGTAATACGCGTCAAATCTTTTTCTCATAACGGTGCGAAAAGCATGTATTCGTGCTTAATATAACAAAACACGGTGTTTTAGACCGAAACGAGCTTAATCTGAACACATCGGTTTTACAAGTGTCCATGTGATACGCGTCAAAACGTTTTCTCTTGTAACTGCGCGAAAAGCATGTATTCTTGCTTAAAACAACGAAACAAGCTGGTTTAGACCGAAACGAGCTAAATCTGAACACATCGGTTTTACAAGTGTCCGTGTGATACTCGTCAAATCTTTTTCTCATAACGGTGCGAAAAGCATGTATTCGTGCTTAATACAACAAAACACGGTGTTTTAGACCGAAACGAGCTAAATCTGAACACATCGGTTTTACAAGTGTCCATGTGATACGCGTCAAAACGTTTTCTCTTGTAACTGCGCGAAAAGCATGTATTCTTGCTTAAAACAACGAAACAAGCTGGTTTAGACCGAAACGAGCTAAATCTGAACACATCGGTTTTACAAGTGTCCGTGTGATACTCGTCAAAACTTTTTCTGTTATAACTGCGCGAAAAGCATGTATTCGTGCTTAATACAACGAAACAAGCTGTTTTAGACCGAAACGAACTAAATCTGAACACATCGGTTTTACAAGTGTCTGTGTGATACGCGTCAAATCTTTTTCTCATAACGGTGCGAAAAGCATGTATTCGTGCTTAATACAACGAAACACGGTGTTTTAGACCGAAACGAGATAAATCTGCACACATCGGTTTTACAAGTGTCTGTGTGATACGCTCAAATCTTTTTCTCATAACGGTGCGAAAAGCATGTATTCGTGCTTAATACAACAAAACACGGTGTTTTAGACCGAAACGAGCTAAATCTGAACACATCGGTTTTACAAGTGTCTATGTGATACGCGTCAAAACTTTTTCTCTTGTAACTGCGCGAAAAGCATGTATTCGTGCTTAACACAACGAAACAAGCTGTTTTAGACCGAAACGAGCTTAATCTGAACACATCGGTTTTACAAGTGTCCGTGTGATACGCGTCAAAGCTTTTTCTCTTATAACTGCGCGAAAAGCATGTATTCGTGCTTAATACAACGAAGCAAGCTGTTTTACATCGAAACGAGCTAAATCTGAACACATCGGTTTTACAAGTGTCTGTGTGATACGCGTCAAATCATTTTCTCATAACGGTGCGAAAAGCATGTATTCGTGCTTAATACAACAAAACACGGTGTTTTAGACCGAAACGAGCTAAATCTGAACGCATCGGTTTTACAAGTGTCCATGTGATACGCGTCAAAACTTTTTCTCTTGTAACTGCGCGAAAAGCATGTATTCTTGCTTAAAACAACGAAAGAAGCTGTTTTAGACCGGAACGAGCTAAATCTGAACACATCGGTTTTACAAGTGCCCTTGTGATACGCGTCAAAACTTTTTTCTCTCATAACTGCGCGAAAAGCATGTATTCTTGCTTAAAACAACGAAAAAAGTTGTTTTAGAACGAAGCGAGCTAGATCTGAACATATCGGTTTTACAAGTGTCCGTGTGATACTCAAAAATTTTTCTGTTATAACTGCGCGAAAAGCATGTATTCTTGCATAAAACAACGAAACAAGCTGTTTTAGACCGAAACGAGCTAGATCTGAACACATCGGTTTTACCAGTGTCCGTGTGATACGCGTCAAAACTTTTTCTCTTATAACTGCGCGAAAAGCATGTATTCGTGCTTAATACAACAAAACATCGTGTTTTAGACCGAAACGAGCTAGATCTGAACACATCGGTTTTACAAGTGTCCATGTGATACGCGTCAAAACGTTTTCTCCTGTAACTGCGCGAAAAGCAGGTATTCTTGCTTAAAACAACGAAACAAGCTGGTTTAGACCAAAACGAGCTAAATCTGAACACATCGGTTTTACAAGTGTCCGTGTGATACTCGTCAAAACTTTTTCTGTTATAACTGCGCGAAAAGCACGTATTCTTGCTTAAAACAACGAAACAAGCTGTTTTAGACCGAAACGAGCTAAATCTGAACACATCGGTTTTACAAGTGTCCTTGTGATACTCGTCAAAACTTTTTCTGTTATAACTGCGCGAAAAGCATGTATTCTTGCTGAAAACAACGAAAGAAGTTGTTTTAGACCAAAACGAATTAGATCATAACACATCGGTTTTACAAGTGTCCATGTGATACGCGTCAAGATTTTTTTTCTTATAACTGCGCGAAAAGCATGTATTCTTGCTTAAAACAACGAAACAAGCTGTTTTAGAACGAAACGAGCTAAATCTGAACACATCGGTTTTACAAGTGTGTGTGATACGCACCAAATCTTTTTCTCATAACGGTGCGAAAAACATGTATTCGTGCTTAATACAACTAAACACGGTGTTTTAGACCGAAACGAGCTAAATCTGAACACATCGGTTTTACAAGTGTCCATGTAATACGCGTCAAAACATTTTCTCTTGTAACTGCGCGAAAAGCATGTATTCGTGCTTAATACAACGAAAAAAGCCGTTTTAGACCGAAACGGACTAAATCTGAACACATCGGTTTTACAAGTGTCTGTGTGATACGCGTCAAATCTTTTTCTCATAACGGTGCGAAAAGCATGTATTCGTGCTTAATACAACAAAACACGGTGTTTTAGACCGAAATGAGCTAAACCTGAACACATCGGTTTTACAAGTGTCCGTGTGATACGCGTCAAAGCTTTTTCTCTTATAACTGCGCGAAAAGCATGTATTCGTGCTTAATACAACGAAACAAGCTGTTTTAGAACGAAGCGAGCTAGATCTGAACACATCGGTTTCACAAGTGTCCATGTGATACCTATCAAAACTTTTTATCTTATAACTGCGCGAAAAGCATGTATTCGTGTTCAATACAACGAAACAAGCTGTTTTAGACCGAAACGAGCTAAATCTGAAGACATCGGTTTTACAAGTGTCCATGTGGTACGCGGCAAAACGTTTTCTCCTGTAACTGCGCGAAAAGGATGTATTCTTGCTTAAAACAACGAAACAAGCTGGTTTAGACAGAAACGAGCTAAGTCTGAACACATCGGTTTTCAAGTGTCCGTGTGATACTCGTCAAAACTTTTTCTGTTATAACTGCGCGAAAAGCATGTATTCTTGCTTAAAACAACGAAACAAGCTGTTTTAGACCGAAACGAGCTAAATCTGAACACATCGGTTTTACAAGTGTCCT
>JARKHS020001484.1:0-133892 GCA_030143305.2 Amblyomma americanum | reverse complement strand
CTGCAGGGCTCAGAGTTCTTTTCTTCATTGGACTAGCGCTCCGGTTACTGGCAGGTGCCGATGGCGGAGGCCGATCGCCCAAAAACTGCATTCGTCACACCCGACGGGCTCTATGAATTTAATGTCATGCCCTTCGGCCTCTGCAATGCACCCGCCACATTCGAGCGCATGATGGACAACATACTCCGAGGGCTCAAATGGCACACATGCCTTTGTTATCTAGACGACATTGTAATGTTTTCCCCGGACTTTCCGTTTCACCTCCAGTGCCTTGAGACATTTCTTCGCTGCCTGGCCGACACTGGCCTCCAACTTAATTTGAAAAAGTGCCGCTTCGGAGCTCGGCAGCTCACCATTCTCGGACATGTCGTGTCGAAGGATGGCGTTCTTCCGGACCCGGCCAAGTTGCGAGCTGTGGCCGAATTTCCAAAGCACACTTCTGTAAAAGACCTCCGCAGCTTCGTCGGCCCCTGCTCCTACTTCCGCCGCTTTGTCCGCAATTTTGCCACTATCGTCGACCCCCTGAACAAGCTCCTTTCCAGCCACGACCTTTCGGCCTGGTCGCCAGCCTGTGATGAAGCGTTTACGACACTCCGTCGCCTCCTCACCACTCCACCAATGCCAGCGGCGTCGACCTCGGTGCAGTACTCGCTCAACGCAAGCAAGGCTTTGACGAATAAGTTGTCGCTTATGCTAGCCGGACACTCACAAAAGCTGAAGCCAACTATTCTGTCACCGAGAAGGAGTGTTTAGCCATCCTTTGGGAGATCGTCAAATTTCGCCCCTGCCTGTACGGGCGCCCTTTTGACGTTGTCACCGATCGCCACGCCATCTGCTGGCTGTCCTCATTGAAAGATCCCTCTGGTCGACTGGCGCGATGGGCTCTGAGACTCCAAGAGTACGACATTCGCGTTATCTATCGTTCCGGCCACAAACATGCCGATGCCGATGCCTTCTCACGTTCCCCTGCACCATCTGAGGCAGCGCCTTGTATACCCGCCCTGCTTTCTTTGAAGTTTGAGTTCGCTGATATGGCTTCCGAGCAACGCAAAGACCCGTGGATCACTTGCCTTTTTGATCTCCTATCTGGCCAATCGTCTCGACCTCCTTCCCGTGCTCTCCGTCGTCAGTCCCACCATTTCGCCATCCGAGACGAGCTCCTTTACCGCCGCAACTATCTCCCGGATGGTCGGAAGTGGCTTCTCGTCATTCCGACACATCTGCACTCCTTCATTTGCTCTTCCTACCACGATGATCCCCAGTGTGCCCATGCCGGATTCTTGAAGAATTTCACCCGTCTACGACAGCGGTACTACTGGCGTGGGATGGCCCGTTACGTCCGCCAGTTCGTTCAGAGCACCGCATGCCAGGGACGAAAACATCCACCTCGCCGACCCGCCGCTCCTATGCAGCCGCTGCCTTGCGCAGTACAGCCCTTCGAGCGTGTTGGCGTCGACCTCCACGGCCCTCTTCCCAGCACATCAACTGGGAACCGCTGGATCATCGTTGCCATCGACCACCTTACACGTTACGCTGAAACATCGCCTTTACCATCCGCTACAGCCCACGACATTGCATCCTTCATTCTTCGCCATGGTGCGCCCAAAGAGCCTACCATCCCCAGACAAATGGCATGGTTGAGCGTTTTAATCGCACCCTCGGCGACATGCTGGCCATGTATGTTGCTTCCGACCATTGTAACTGGGACTGCGTTCTCCCTTTTGTCACATATGCTTATAACTCTGCTGTTCAAGCCATCACCGGATTCTCTCCGTACTTTCTCCTGTACGGCCGTGAGCCTTCTTGCAAAATGGACACCATTCTACTTTACCTCCCTGATGCTTCCGAATTTACAACTATTTCTCAAGCCGCAACTTATGCCGAAGAATGCCGACAGCTTGCCCGGTCCTTCACTTCTCACGCCCAGCAGCAGCAGAAAAGCACCCGTGATCCCTCTGCACTTCCACCTGCTTACCTTCCTGACTCTTTGGTCTGGCTCTGGGTACCCTCCTCAGGTCCCGGTCTTTCCTCCAAACTTGTTAGCAAGTACCAGGGACCCTACCATATTCTTCAGCAGATGTACCCCGTCAATTACCTCATCGAACTCCTTACACCATCCCCTGATCATCGCCGCCGAGGCCGCGAAATTGTCCACACGACCCGCCTCAAACCTTACTACGACCCCGCCGTCGTCACATCGCTCTAGGCCACGAGGGTGGCGCCCTTTCGCCCGGGGGGAATTGTAAGACTGGACACATGCTTTAGAATCTTCAGAGGCTGGCGCTCAACGAAGAAGACGACGAGAAGCGCCGAACGCTCGGTCGCTCGTGCGTGCTCTGGACTGAAAGCGGTCTCTGATCTGTGCCTGGACGGTTCCGCTGGTTGTTCGTGACGCTATGCTCTTATTACTGTGGTGTGCTGTGTGTGCTGTATTAGTAGTGTGCTGTGTTATTATTACACCTGGCTTCTTCAATCCCTCTGTGTCATGGTGCTATGCATCTTTACACATTTGCATCAATGACAACAATGAACAAAACATACAACTGACAATTGCAGGAATACAAAAATGAGTTGAAGTTGCATTGTAAAACCACTTTATTGGCATCCATCTACGACCCTAAACAAATCAGAAAAATGTATACATCTCAACTAGAGATACAACTAGAGATATGGCAGTGGAATTGCCGGAGATACAGGCGTAAGCAAGGGCTCTTACAGCAATTCATTAACACTAGAGGAAACCCACCAGATCTAATACTTCTACAAGAGACAAATTGCACCCCAACCCTAAAATGATACTCATGTCAGGAGAACGGAAGAACAGCAACTCTCATTAGCAACAAAATCACAACCATAGCTCATAAGGAGTTTGAAGACACACAGCTAGAACACTGAAGACACACAGCTAGAACACATAATAACTGAAGTGATTCCCAAGAGAAAAAGAAAAGCTAAAAGCACTTTTATAGTAAATTTGTACAGCCCACTTAAAAATAAAGGAGACTTCATTAAGCTTTTTGCGGAAGCAAAGAAGCTTGCAGGGCAGAATACCCTAATAATAGCAGGGGATTTTAATGCGAAAAGCCCACAATGGGGCAGCAGGATCGAAGATAAAAAGGGGTGCGGCATCTGCACAGCAGCGGAAAACATAGGCTGCGAGTTACTCACAGATGAAAGTCAGCCTACTAGACAGGGTAATAGCGTAAGCATGGACACATGTCCCGACCTAACCTTTGACAGGGGCGCTAAGCAAGTCGAATGGGAGAACCTGCAAGAAAATCTCGACAGCGACCACTACATCATTAGGGTCAGCACAGAGGCAGAAAGCATCAAAAGGAAGATCGGCAAGGCAAACCTAACTGACTGGGATGCCTTCTGCACCCACTGCAAACAACTTAAGGACGACATAACTTCGGCAGAAGATTGGAGCCAACAGCTTAGACAAATCAGGGATATCTACACTAAAGAAGTGGATCGAACAGAACAAGCACCAGAAGTGGACAAGCAACTTCTCAGGCTCTGGGAGGCAAGACGAGGCCTGACCAAGCGGTGGAAGCGCCAAAAGCTAAACAGAAAGTTAAAGAAGAAGATTGCCGAAATCACCAGGCAAGCAGAGGAATATGCAACGCAGCTGGCAAGACAAGGGTGGCAGCAGTTTAGTACCTCGCTGAATGGCACCCTCAGCACGGCTAGAACGTGGCAGATCCTCGGAACACTCATGGATCCGAGCAAAAGCAAGGCGGAAAGCAGCAAATCCATCCAAAGGCTAATTCATCAGTACAAAGGTACAGAAGAACAGCTGCTCCAGGCAGTACGAGAGAAATGCTACGGGAAGGACCAGGTAGACGGCTACCAAGGCGACTACCAGGGCGAAGAAAACCCAACCACGGACTGACCCATCACAAGAGAAGAGGTCGTCGAGGCCATAAGGGCAACAACGAAAAATATGGCAGCAGGGGCGGACAAGATTCATAACTCGTTAATCCGAAATTTAAGCGACGAAGCAATCAGCCAACTCACCCTATATCTAAACAAACAATGGGAAGAAGGGACAGTCCCAGCGGAGTGGAAACACGCCGTAGTCGTCATGATCCCCAAGCCCGGCAAGAAACTCCAAATTGAAAACCTCAGACCGATCTCGCTAACATCATGCCTAGGCAAGCTGTACGAGAGAATAATTACCCGACGAATACAAACGCATCTAGAAGACTGAGAATGGTACCCCAACACCATGTTCGGATTCAGGGCAAATTTATCAACCCAAGACATCTTGCTACAACTAAAAGAAGAGGTACTCGAAACAATGCCAAAGAACGGGGAGAACGTTGTCATGGCCATCGATATTAAAGGGGCCTTTGACAACGTATCCCATGCCGCCATTATGGAAGGACTTAACACAACCAACTGCGGGAAGAAGGTCCATGACTACGTTCGAAGCTTCCTCACGGACAGCACAGCGACGGTAGGCCTTGGAGACCTGCGGATTGACACCTTTCAAACGCCATGCAAGGGCACTCCGCAAGGCTCAGTAATCTCGCCAATACTCTAACATAGCGATGGTCAACCTCGCCAAGAAACTCAGCCAAGTCCAGGGGATTAGTCATGCAATATACGCAGACGATATCACCATCTGGACCACCCAAGGCTCACTGGGGGAGAAGCAGGAGGCGCTACAAGAGGCTGCCACCTGCATTGAAGAATACACAAAACAAAGAGGACTTAAATGCTCCACGGAGTGGGTAGGAACCCTACGGATGCTCCACTCGAAATACAACGAGGGCCAGAACATCCCGGAACAAAAGATGATCAGAATCCTCGGCATGTGGCTGCAAGGAAGCCGGAAGTGCAGTCATACACTCAGCCTGCTAAGCAAAGTGGCAGGACAAGTAGGCCGGATGATCAGCAGAGTAGCGCACAAGAGGTATGGCATGAAGGAGGAGGACACACTCAGGCTAGTCAACAGTCTAGTGATCAGCCGGGTAACATATTCATTACCGTACCATGTGACTATCAAAGCAGAGAAGGAGCAAGCGGAGACAATACTCCGGAAGGCATACAAAACAGCTCTTCATCTCCCAAGAAATACATCCAACGACAAGCTCATGCAACTCGGAATCAGCAACACCTTCGAAGAATTAAGAGAATGCCAGCTCAAGGCACAAATACGAAGACTTAGCAACACAACGACTGGAAGGGCGCTCCTGACAAAGCTAGGTCGAGAAATAGAAAAGCCACAAAATAGCAGGGCCGCAATACCAGACCCGCTAAGAAAGAAGCTATGCATACAACCTATTCCCCGAAACATGGATCCAAACCTCCATGCTAACAGGAAACAGGTTAGGGCAGAATTTTATGAGAGGAACATGGGGCATCAGTCTACACTGATGCCTCCCTATGGACCTCCTCCATGTTTGTAAACAAACGAGGTGGCGCTGATGTCGCTAGCGAGCTCGTGGTAGGCAAAAGGTCGGGGAGTGGCGTCGCGGATAGGTGTTGAGTGCGGGTTTTCAAGGCTTGTAGGCGCGTTTCCAGTTTCTGCGAATCATAGCAATGGTCAATGCTTCCAACTTAGTAATTTGTTGAAGTACACGAGCTCGCGTTGGCCACGTGCGGCCTATAAAGAGAAATAGTTTGCCACTGTATTGTATATATGTTTAGTAGTAAACATGTAGAAAGCGTTCCTGCCGTTTATTTATGCGCTAGGCATTGAATAAAACAAGTTTTGACACACTGCACTAGCCGGAATGATTTTACTTCGGGACAATAGTGAGGGGAAGTGCTGGCCTTGTTTCGTCGGAGCAGACATGCGCTCATCGTCTGCTGACATACCTACGTGTCGCGCTGTGCGAAAAGTGGTGACAGCGTCGTGTCCCTGATCTCCTGTCTCGCTTAGCTCTGTTTTTAGCCGCATGACCACACACCAGCCAGGCCGACTTGTCCTCTTGTTAAGCTAGTCGATTTGGTGAAAATTTTTGATTTCTAGAATTATTTTCTTTCCTAGACCTGAAGTCTAGTTACGTGACGAAAAATTATAGCAAAATATTGAGTACAAATTTATAAATTACGCTTTTTAGAAGTGTGGTCGTCAAAAATTGTGAGGTAATTTCTTTGATTTCAGTGCCGCATTTCTTTGACCAAAGCGAAAGCGAAGATGCCATAAACGAGGGAATAAACTTTAAGGTTCGTTTTGTGAACTCTCACATTTTCTTCGACTGGATCACTCACCTTCTTAATTCGCATGAAAATCAAATGATTCCATTTGTCGCAAACTATTCCTGAGACGTTGAGGAGCGTAATAAATCTCTCGATTTTTTTCCCTACACGTGCAGTACTGTGTTAGTTATTTCTTGTAAGAAACGTTTTCATGTAACTATGCATGCATAAGTACTGATCATATAGAAAAAGAACTAATCGCGTCATCGTACAGAACAGGGCTTTATGTACATGCTGGCATGAAAAAACTGCGCACTATCTAGTCAATTATTTGAGACCTTGGGGGGACTTGACGACGGTGTTAATTATAATTACCCAGAACTGCACCAGGTATAGCTATAAATAAAAGGAATTACTGAAACTAGCGTAGGAATTTCATATTTGCACCAAGTTTAGTTACATATCGCATGCATGAATAACGAAAACACTTTTCATTGCCGCGTCCCCTCTCAATCTCGCCACGTGTCTGTTAGTAGCACGCCTGTGGCTGCTTCGTTCCAAACAAGCTTCGCGATCATGTACTACCTCATGAAACTTGACACATGCATGATGCAATGAAAAAGCATATGGCATTTAGCACACTTAAGGTACGCTATTCTAAGCACACCAACGCGACCGCGCAAGATTGACACAACTTACTAGACTTCTTTCTACTCGAATGAAATAATTACGTCGTCATATCAAGAAACAGTTTCAAGTAAATATTAAATGTCATAAAACGCGCCATTAAAACGTGCTGTGCTATTAACAAAAAAACGCATTCCTTGGGGGCGAGTGAACCTGTCGGCGCCCCGTGCACTCCGGCTCAAGGTGATAAGTACGTGTGCAGCTGCATATGTCGTTTTTTTTTCCTTGAGCAATTATCAGCCTACTATCCTGAAGTTCAGGTGAATGAACGCAGTAACTTGCATGCTATTAAGTGCATTGAGTGTCAGTGCCTATCGACTCCCAGACTTCGCGCTTTACTACCGTGGCCCAATGCCTGTTAGCCAGTTTCCGAATGCGGCATTTATGCGCGAGAAACCTATCGAGGCTAAATTAATATTTTTATGCTACTACGCGGATCCAGCAGTGACGCAGCTGGTCAATACATGCTGTTTCTGCAGTGCACAGGCTTGAAGCAGCCGCCGGTAGCTGCGGCAGCTGCGGTAGGCACGGGCAAGCGGAACCTGTTTTGCCTACCATGCGAAAGTCGCTGCTAACATCAGCGCCACCGCATCTTCGTGACGTCGCGGGGTGAAGGAGGTCCATACCCCCAAACACACAAAAATAGCGCGGTAGCAGTAGTTGTAAATTACCACGGAGAACACATCACAAGTCTCACAGCCGAAGTATCTCACATAACGGAGGCAGAGGAGATTGCTGTCGCCCTGGCAGCGAATGAAGGATATAGGACAGGGAGATCCCTTAACATCTTAACAGATTCACAAGAGGCGTGCCGGAACTATACTAAAGGCAGAATTAGCAGCACGGCACTCAAGATCCTCATTAGAGCTCTGCTCCCTGAGGGACGACCAATACACAACATAATCTGGATACCGAGTCACGCAGGGATCAGGGGCAACGAAGGGGCAGACAACCTAGCTCGAGGAATGACCAGCCGAGCAGGAACGTCATTAACCCCGGAGGGGCCCCAGATTAATTGCGGGGACAGCTATTCAGAATTATTAAGCCTATATAAGGGGCTAAGATTCCAATACCCCCCACCACATAAAGCATTATCCAAGGAGGAAGCCACAGGATGGCGAAGACTGCAAACAGGCTCCTTCCCAAACTTATACATATAAAACAAGATGTTCCCCACACAGTATAGCACCAACTGTCCGTGGTGCGGAGCAAAACCAACACTATATCATGTCACATGGGAGTGCGGAAGAAATCAAGCATTCCACAAACACAAAACACCAAGTGCGGAGCAATGGGAGAGCCGGCTCACCAGCTGCGAGCTAGGGGTCCAAAGGGCCCTCATAGCACTCGCAAGCGAGGTGGCCCGACTCAGTGGAGCCCTGGACTAGGGGCCCACCCACGGCCAAGGAGGACCCAAGCTTCAAGACGAAGACTTC
Source organism: Amblyomma americanum (assembly GCA_030143305.2). Lineage (NCBI taxonomy): Eukaryota > Metazoa > Arthropoda > Arachnida > Ixodida > Ixodidae > Amblyomma > Amblyomma americanum. The sequence goes on along the minus strand of JARKHS020001484.1, from coordinate 125,616 downwards.
GTCCTCTACCGCTACTACTTCCTAAAGGAACCAACAAAGTTTTTCATTCATTCATTCATACATCTCAAGATGTTACAATATGTGTAGCGGTAAAGGCATAACACAGATTCGTATGTGCAAGAGGTGTACATATTCAATGCAGGCCACAGAGCATGGTGTACCTAAGACAAGATAGGAAGAAAGGGACAATGTCGATTGTGCCCCTTTTCTTTACTGTTGCTGGTTAACGGGAATATTTCATCTTTGCCATGCTGAGACTGCAAATGTACGCATTCCAAGGACAAATGAAGCAGAAACAGCGCAACATTGACAAAAATCCATCTGAGGGGCAACCACACTGATGGTACAAAGCTATGCAAGACATAGTGCCGTGGATAGCTTTGCACCTAAATAATCTGCGATTCGCTGATGACATTGCCTTGCTGAGTCACTCAGGAGGTGAACTGCAAATCACGATCAATGAGTTAGACAGGCAGAGCAGAACGGTGGGTCTAATAATTAGCATGCAGAAAACCAAAGTAATGTTCAACAGTCGAGCAAGGGAACAGCTGTTCACATTTGGCACCGAGGTGCTGGATGTGTTAAAGGTCTACTTGGGGCAGGTAGCGACTGCTGATCTGGATCATGAGCGGGAAGTAACTAGAAGGATAAGAATGGGGTGGAGCGCATATGGCAGGTTCTCTCAAATCATGAATGGCAGTTTACTAATATCCCTCAAGAGAAAAGCATACAACTTCATCTTACCGGCACTCACCTGCGGGGCAGAAACGCGGAGCCTAACGAAAAGGGTTCAGCTTAAGTTAAGGACAACGCAGTGAGCCATGGAAAGAAAAATGATAGGTGTAACGTTAAGAGACCGGAAGCGGGCAGAGTGGGTTAGGGAACAAACACGAGTTAATGACATTCTAGTCGAAATGAAGAGGAAGAAATGGGCTTGGCCAGGGCATGCAATGCGAAGGCAAGATAACTGCTGCTCCTTAAGGGTAATGGAGTAGATTCCAAGAGAAGGCAAGAGCAGCAGGGGGTGGCAGAAGGTTAGGTGGGCGGACAACATTAAAAAGTTTGCAGGCACAGCGTGGGCGCAGATGGCAAAGGACAGGGATAATTGGAGAGACATGGGAGAAGCCTTTGCCCTGCAGTGGGTGCAGTCAGCCTGATGATGGCGAAAGGCTAATGCAGCACACTTACTTGAATGCAGCCCCTAATGTGAAATTACATGTAAAAAAAAAGTTTCTTGGTGGGATTGAAACCTAAAAATTCCATTATCATTCCCCAGCCAAGAGAGGCACCTGTTCTTCATTGTGCTGTTTTAGTGATGCTACTATTGAAGGACATAGGTTAGAAAGGGCACAGCAGACAGTAACAATCTTGTCGAGAGGTGTCAAATCATCTCCAGATCTGCAAACAACATAGTCAATGGGCAGTGTCGCTTTCAGAATAACATACTTATTTCTGATAAGCCCGATAACTCTCTCAACGTGAATCCTTACATTTGCTAGTTTCCTCGTGGTCAGAACGTCTGCTGCGGACAGTTGCTTCTTTCCTTTTGTGAATGCCGGTACATGAAGTCTAGCGCAGTAAAACCCGACACTTTCAGACACATTGAACCCTCGGTCTGCAAGGACTACATCACCTGGAAGTAAATTATCTAGAAGTCCACCGTGCTCGGTTATGTGCCTGTCGCTACAGCGCCCTCCCCAGCCTTCAGAGATGAAGTTGACAATTCCTTGTGGTGCAATGCCAATTAAATACTTTGCTGTATTGCTGCCTTTATACTGAGACCATGTCTCACTTCTGGGCAAATACGAAGATGGTCTCTCTATCTTTATTTCAAAGCAGTCGATTATTACGGCAACATTTTCCCCAAAAGAATCATAAAATGCTTGTGGCATTGTCCGGTGCAGAACACTTCGTTGTGGCCACAATATTTGAGACTTTAGACGGGAGTAGGCAGTATGCAGCCATTTGTCGAATATGCGTGACACTGTGGCATCCGACACATTAAACCTGAAAGCGAGGTCAGTGACATGCAGATTCAGTTTCAACTTCATCATGAATAGCATGAACTCCTGGAACTTCAGCAAACAGTTGTTTGTATTGTGCGATACAAACCTCTCTAGAACATTGAAGAGTGCATACAGAATTCTGAAGTTTGCCATGCCAGTGTAGAACACAACCTTAGCGTCGCTACATTTGAGGGCATCTTCTGTCAACTCCAGAAGCTTATTTTCAGTCCTTGAAGCGTAGAGACGCTCATTGAGTGCCACACATTCGTTCTCCAGTGCTTCAATGTCGCCCATTTTAAGGTCAGTCTGGACTGCAATCCCTGCAACAAAATGAATTTTGTTATGCAGTTCATGTGCTGCAAAAAAAAAAATAACTTGAGATGTTGGGGGGGGGGGCAGCATTGTAGTAGAGCGTGGGGGATAGGAGGCTAGCAAAGAAGCAGGAGGGTGACATCTGGGGTGCCCCACATAAATGAAAAAAAAAACTAAGTCCCTTCTCCACTCCAATTTTGTGCTTAGCTGCACCCGGCCCCAAACGCACAAAATAAAAAAGACGTTCACCTGTTTCGCAGTCTTCTACGCCGACGTTGTGCTCAGCTCGCGGCGAGGACGACGGAGAAGCGGGAACGACGTCCGGATTCGTAGCCTCCATTGTTCCCGACTCCTCGGCCTGACACTCCGCTTGAGCCGCGCGTTTCTGGGTCCGTCGTCTTGTCGCGCGAGCGTGGCGACCGGGATCACCATGTTTTGCGTTGTAGCCGAGCAAAAGCGTAGGGGCCCAGTCCGGGTCCGTCTCCTCCCACAGTTTTGATGGTCTGCCTACAAAATGCAAGAAAAATTTGTTTAAAATGAGATTTTCCGCTATGCTTGTACGTCATGCACCTAAATAAACATTGTGCATATGCAACGGACTTACCTTTTACGAAGTGGGCGCCGCAAACACGTATGCCCGTCCTGTCGGTGTTGAGATCGGCACGTTTTATACGAGCCAGCCACACCTCCCGTCGCTTCGCGCATAAAGCTTTCGTGCGGTCACCTTGATGCTCTATGACCTTTGGAAGACGAAAAAAGTTTGTGTTTGTTGATTTCGCCCAACAAGTGCGGTTGGAGCATCCAACAACAGCGCAGATAACCATCGCAACGCCGTCGAAGTACACCGTACGCGCGAAATGTATCAAGTGCACCACGGCCGCTGCGACTGCACCAACATGGCGGAACAGTATCCCAGGATTCCCAGCTACGACGTCAGTGCAAGCCATGTATATGCGGCCTGCATGGTCTGATTGCTGGTCGAATTTTTCCCAGGCACATGCGCAGAGCCCACCTCCGCTCTGGGAATCAAGGGGTGTTTGTGTGTGTCAACACCCGTGGTTGACTGCACAACGTGCGGCTCCTCGACTCTACTGATCACTGCACCGTCTGGAGGAACCTGGTTCTCCTCCTGACTGCCCTCAATAGGCACCGAATGAATGCCGCTGCCGCTATCCTCTTTAATCGCCGCATCGATCAGCGTTTGATCAGCGTCGTTTGCGATGATAGTGCGTGACTGTGTCTGTGCCGTCTTTGGCAGTACACGCGCCGCTCTCCGTGAGCGTTCCTCCTCCTCAATTCTCTTCCTCTCCTGCCGGAGCTTCTCTTCGGCTACCGCCAACTGGCGCTTGAGTTCTCGAATAATAGCGTCGCCCCGCTCCTTTTCTCTGGCTCGCTCAGCCTCTGACATTTCTGCGCGCTGAGCGCCATACTCATACTCGTACCCATAGCCACAGCCACTTCGCCAACTAAATGTAGCCATTGTGCCTTGCGTAATTCTAACCTTACGGCTCAAGCGCTCCCCAGGCAAGTAGTGAGAATGGGGAAGCTCACTCCGTTGTCGGGTTGTCGGTCATGGCACTTGCTTCGTGGCAGCAGCAGGTCACGTCCTGAGGCGCAGAAGTGTGGCCGGAATCCAGAGCTCGCAGCAGGCCTATCACGTCCTCCCGGCCTTCAAAGTCGCCAGCCGCAGGTGCCGCTGAAGTCGCAGCGCTTCGCTCCGTCGATCCAGTTCTCTCGCTCCTTGGCACTCCAAGGCCTCGCTCCAAGGCATCTTGACTATAAGGCATCTCGCAAGAATATAGCCTCACTTGGACCTTGATCCCCGGGGCTTCTCACTAAGATGTCGCCCCTTCAATCTTCTGGACGGTACTGCCTCCAACCACTCTGCAGGAAGGAAGGAAGGAAGGAAGGAAGGAAGGAAGGAAGGAAGGAAGGAAGGAAGGAAGGAAGGAAGGAAGGAAGGAAGGAAGGAAGGAAGGAAGGAAGGAAGGAAGGGAAGGAAGGAAGGAAGGAAGGCCTCAGACGTTGCTGGCACATACCCACTACGGGGGAGTGGCCAAGACACAGGCGGTTAATTACTGGACACAAGAAAGTTTTGACGGGAAAAGGAGTGGTAATAGTATGTAGTCTGATAGATTGGAAGAGGGAAGGAAAGGGGTCACTCAGACGATCCTGGTCACGGCACCAGTTGACTTCTTTGCCCTCCTACTGATTGGATGGCCGGATTGGGCTAGTCGGTTGCTCCTCGCGAGCGGTGGATGGTGATGGCACGCTGGCCGGTGATCGAATATACGGCGGTTAGCGGTACGAAGAGCACTTCGGGTCTTCGTCCGCTCGTCCGGCGACACGTTGCCGGTTGGGGCAGCAATTCCAACTTCTTAAGACAAAACTTATTTATTAAGGACGGGATTGATAAAAAAAGCATGAGCAAAAGGCAGTTTAAAAAGGGCTGGTTTGAAAAAAGGCTGATAAAAAAGGCTGTTAAAAACGGCCGAGCTTGAGACTCGGCGCGCTCGTACAAAATCGTTGTTTCCCGCGGGTTTTAACCCCTTCGATAATTGGGCGAGAGCCGGGGGGGGGGGGGGGGGGAACCATCGGCGCCGTGGGCTTCCAACTTAAAACATCCTCTCGACTTCGTTTGGCTAAAAATAAAAGCATCAAATATGGAAATTTGAAGCCTAGAGACATCGCTCTGAAAACTTGGCGTAAGGAAAGAGGACAAAAAAAAAAATCTTGGGAGATACTTAAGCTCCGCCTTAACCCATATATGCCTAAACTTAGGGAAATTAAGAAAAGAGATTTATTTTCCCGTAATAATTGCTCCTGGGACCACAGAGAGCATAACCAACCTTTTATTCAAAAGAAATATTTTTCGAACTGTGTTTTTGTAGCCGTCCTACATTTAGGACACTAGGCACATATACTACTCATTTGAATTATACAATTTGAAGCATTTGACATGCACTCCGATGTCGCATTTTTCACAACGTGCGGTGGTCTTCCCATGGCAATGAGCACACCTTGTTTGCTTGTCTTGAGGGATCACTGTATGGTCAGTGCGCACAAATCGGATTTGGGCTTCCAGTAAAGATTGCCGGCTTTTTCCACGCAGTGGCTTGGAGCCATAACTCTTCATGCATGACACCGCTATCGTCCTTCGAAATTTGAGCAGCTCTGTTTTGTCCGGTCCCCTTCTGTATAACTGGAATGCATTATTCACACATGCATCAACCAGATACGTCACGAGTGAAGAATACCACTTCTTTCCTCTAATGCCTGTGCGGTACTTGGAGATATTTTGGTCTATTTTATCAATTCCTCCCATGTTGCCATATTGTACCTCGAAATCAAGAACGGTTGCTCGACTGTGAATTTGGACCTGTTCTCTCTTGAATATCTTTTTACCATTTGCGGTGGTTCGACCCCGTGAGCAATTGAGACGACGGTCACTGCGCTGTTGTCCTTCCAGCGACATACGATAATTTCAGATTCCGCGTCGACTCTGTAATCGTACAAGCCTCGAGCCTCACTTTTCATTTCTTTCTGTGTGAGGATGGGACAGTTTTATATTCGGTTATCCCGCACAGTGCTTGTGGACTTGACATCCATTGACGTAAGCATTCAAGTTTGAGACTTGAAAACAAGTGTTCAAAGAACACATGAAAACAGTAATCAAGCTTTTCTTTGATCCTGGACACCATTTCTGTAACAAGAGATCCTCCTAGAACAGGCTTGTTTTTTCTCATACACATTTACGCCATTCCTCCTTTGGTAGGGCTCAACAGAAAGCAAATAGCCCAATGGGGTGCAAACGCACCACAATTTATAGCCAAACCGGATTGGTTTCCCTTTCATAAACTGCTTGCATTCATGCTTTCCAAAGTACTGACACATGCTTTTCATCAATGCTGCAGCAGTCTAGTAATGGAGCATACCAAACAAACCGTTCATTCAAGAGCCTAAACAGTGGTCGCAGTTTTTTTAAATTTGTCTTCTTGTACTAGGTTGTTGTTGTCAGCCGCATGTAGGTTTGTGAAAATGGCTTAAAACCAGTCACGCCTCATTGAGTTCGCGATGAGTTCATAATGAGAATCACGTGAGTTTTCCCACAACATGCGACGCCTTGGAACCGGCGCATAGCCACTGAGAAGCACAATGCCGAGAAAACATCTCATCTCACTTGCGTTCGTGTTCGACAACCAGTTTTTCTGTTGTGCATAGGTGATGGTGTTTTCAAGAAGCAGGTTGATGACTTCATCGTCGAAAAATTTTTCAAATGCCTCGACTGGAGTTAGCGGTGCTCCTTCAGTGGAGTCTGAATCACACGAGTGGCGAGTTTGGAAACTTGCGTTCAAGTCGCGCGCTTATCCCACTTGATACGTCGCTTCTGTTGCTTAGCTGGTGGCTCCTGGTCGTTCTCGTACTTGACTCTGAACAAGTGTTCACAACTTCAGCACGAAGAGTGCTTCCTGGCAGATGGTCCATGCTGGTGCCTTCTTCATCACCACTTTCTTCATCTGTCATTTCCGCCGCGTGATTTTCGGGCGCAACAATGGCCACAGTAGAGGGTACATAATCCTCAGCGTCAATGTGGTTTAGAATGTCTTTGAGCGTTTGCTGATCTCTTTGCGGTAAAATGAACTGCAGGGAATTTCCTGACTGCAAGCGGAAAAAAATCCGACTGTACGTCCCTTTGTCTTTTATTACGTTACTTCAACGCTATGCGCGCTACGCCTCGCGCTTTCCCAAGTGACACAACCCCCGATCTGCCCAGCGTCCTACATATAGGACACCGCTGTTTGACAGACCGAAAACAAAAAACTTTTGCATATATCACAATAATATTGTTTTCAGAGCATATTCAATTACTCGGGAATAACTGACAAAAATCTCGACAACATCAAAAGTAATTTGAATTTATATTACTTCCATTTTCTTCCGAGGCATGGCGTTCATTGAAGCTCATGCGGAACGACAATGACTACAAGCACGTGGCGAGGTGTGCTTCCACGCTAACCAAGATTTGCACATGAGAAAGGCAGGGCCTCGGAAACAGCCGCTAGGGGGCGCTAGCTTTTACAAAAAAAAATGTGCGAGTTATTTGGAAAATTTTCAGCGTCCTACATATAGGACACTAGGCATATATGGATTAAGAGTGAAACGCGATAGCATACCCACGTAATCTAGCACCCGCTGATTTAGATGGCACATCAGCGTTCAGGGAAGGCGCCGACTCAGAAGATACGCGCGCCATCTGCCGGGCCAGCGCCGCGCATGGCTAAGGGAGGTTCAGTGGGTGATACAGGATGGCGCTACAACTGCTCGCCAAGCACGGAGGAATTTTACTGGAAATGCATGGCACTCGCTTAACTGGACGCCGGTTTTTTCCAATCATTGAGTGCGCGTATCCTTCGATTTTTCGAGGTAGCCCCCGGATATTCCTTGCACCTGTTGCGCACCGCATGCTCAGTAGAAGGCTGTGCCAGGCACGGCAAAATCGGCTTAACATGGCTAGTGGAGCTTACATGAATGAACATGAATTGAATTTTTTCTCGTCATAGTAGCGGAGATGGGACTAAAGGTACCAAGGACCAACAGTTTCGACAGCAGTGGTAACTAAAGGAAATGCATATAAAAGGCAAAAGTACAGAATTTACTTAAGTACACACATATATTACACTTGTGTGTATTACACACTGCGACACTTTTGAAGCTATCGCATCAAAAAGAGTCGCCCTCGAGTGCTGACTGCCAAGTTTATTTCGGAGGACACGTAATTATATTGCAAAAAAAACGGCGGGGGGGGGGGGGGGGGGCTGGTACGTACAGAGAATGTTGCGTTGTCGCTTCATTTCAGTAGATAGTTTATGGTGGTTTAACATGCCAAAGCAACTCAGGCTATGAGACACGCCGTAGTGAAGGGCTCCGGATATTTCGACCACCTGGGGTTCTTTTACGTGCGACGTCAACAGTTCACGAACCACTAGCATTTCGCCTCCATCGAAATGCAAACGCCGCGACCTGGATCGAACCAGTTTTTTTTCGGATCAGCAGCCGAGCGCCGTAATCACTGAGCCACCGCGGCGGCTTGATTTCAGTAGAGCCTAGTCATTGAATTAAACATGCAGAATTTAAAATGTAGGAAAGTCTAAAAGCCGAGATTTGTAAAGGGCCGTGGCAATAAAGGAACTTACATTATAATTATCCCCATGTAGCGCGAGATTCAGCGAGAGCTGTTGAGGTATTTTAATTGCTCGATACATATATTGATGTAAAGAATTTCAGAGCGACATGCATATATGCAAAGTTATAGAGCATTCTTTTTAGTTTGTGGGGACTATGCCCACGCAGCTTGCCCTCGTGGTTTGCTTTTCCGCGGTGCACTCTCCCACGACATCGCCTCGGCCAACGGCGCCATGTGACTTTCCCTGGTTACTTACCTTAACTAACAAGGGAGGGCGCCACGGACGAGCATGATTGTTGCGCGCGCGAACGGGAGAGCGCATTCTCTTCGGCTGGGATCGTTGGCGTGAGCGGACGTGTCGCCCGCGACTCCGCTCTTCGCCAGCGGGCCGAGGAGGTAGCGGGGAGACTTGCTACCGTATCTCGTCCCGTCCGGCCTCGGAGTATCCCTTGCCGTGGCGTGGGCGAACATTCGCTCATAACCTTGCTGGTGAGTCGCACGACCTCGATTCCTTAGCGTGTATTGTTGCTAGCTGGCGTTATTGTTGTTGTAGCAATAAATTCCTGTATGTGTCAACCGGAGTGTTGTTCCCTGAGAGCAAGGCCCGGCGTGCGTCGGTAGCGTACGCGACCACGGGGTGAGGTCTTGGTGGTTTTGAACTGTGTCAGCCGCGATGAAGCGGGGAGAACGCATTTATCTCCTCAATTAGAACCCCACAAGTTTTCCACACATAACCGTTCCTCCGCCTGTCCAGTCAGCGTCTCGTCATGCAGCACGTTCCATAGTAGCAGCCGCTGATGGAGCGTGCTAAATTATTCCACTCCTGGCATACTTTCCCTCCTCTTTCCACGGTAACCGTCTTCATGATCATTACACGGTAATCGCACTCCGGTCGCACATTTCTCTGCTCTGCCATACCTTTTGCTTCCATGGCAACCACACTATAGGAATGGATACCGTTGTAACTGCCATCCGGTCACTCGTATGAACGCTCTCGATCGCCATACCCTCCTCTTTTCACGGAGGCCCTCCTCATGCTCCTTCCGCAGTAACCTCATGCTCCTTCCGCAGTAGTGCTTTAGCGTATTTTATTTAAAACACCAGAAACATCCGAGCGAAAAATTTGCACGCGCATTTCTAATCAAACGGTGCATTGTGCTTTATATTACCACATGCTTGTTGGAATAATTGCGCAGTATGATCGCACATAGCTGATTGACTCTGCTGCAGTCGTTGCGATTCTACGCTTGTGAATTGCTGCCTGTGGGTTGCAATCGGGGTGCATTCTGTTCAACTGTGGTCTGTCACTGCCGTGATGCGCGCATGTTGTAGACAAACACGCAGCAACTGGCCGAACGTCTTTCTCGTGGGAAACCCTGCCTTGCGTGCGGCGCCTCGCGCGCTCCGTGCATGATGACCCGTGCTGGGAAATCTTTTCTTTAATGAGCTAAATTAGAGGTGGTGGTGTTGGTGGTGAAAACTATTTGAAACACGGGAGTTTAGGACACGCAGGTCCTTGGGCCCCCGCACGGCCTCACTGCACTCTCAAACGTTCATGTCCCGGAGGCTCATGACGCTGGCAGCCCGGCCTGCGGCAATGGCTTGCTTGGCCGGGTTCTCGGAGCGCAGTAGGGTCCCCCAAGCCTCCCAAGTGGTAAGGTGCTCCAGGCCCCGCGGGGGAGGATCCGCCGGGCCGAGGAAAAGGATATGGTCGATAGTGGCTTTGGGGTGGTGGCAGAGAGTACAGGAGCGGTTTGTGTGGACTTGCTGATAGCGGGAGCGTGTATACGCCTTGAGCGCTGCCTGGAGGGGCGCCACTGAAAACCCTCTGGCGGCCGATTCCGAAAATAGCGACGGGGTCCGCTGGTGGCGCTCCCCCGCGTTGGCACGCGTTTGCCGGCATCGTTGCCGGCCTGTCGAGGCCACAGTGGTTCAAGTTAATGGCTCAGATTTCATCTTCGTGTTTTCGAGTGAAGGGTACTTCTATAGCTGCTGAAATAAGATGTAGAGATGGAGCGGCGCTCAGCGAGAGTGGCCGCATCTTCGACGGCGCCGCATTGTGGCGAGCCCGATGCGCGCGTGCGCAAAGTGCAATCGTGCGACGTGTATGGAATGTCTTGCCTGTAAATTACCACACCAATGCAGAAACCTAACCTTTCGGTGCAGTTACCGAAGAGTTTTGACAAAACGGTGCGATGCTCGATGAAATTATATTCGGTGGCACCTCCGTATAATCCGGTCAGTTACTGACGCCTGAGCAGACGAAAAAAAGGGGGTGAGGGGAAATGATCGCCTACTACGCTGCATTTAGAGATCCACCACCGATGTGCTCGTTTTGAAAGCACGGCGATATGGCACCGCGGTGCTAAATATAATATGTAAGAGCACTTAGCGAGGCAGCTATACTGTTTGTTTTCATTTCATTGCTGCATTAGCAGTAAGACATAATATAAAAAATTATAGTAATCAGACATAACTTTTAAATTATCCAGTATCCGATGGTAACTTTTCGAACTCCAAGCAACTGCACTACAGGTAATATTGTCGGTGTAATGTCTGTAGCCTTTGTCACTCGGAGCTTTTTGGTAGAAATCAAAACAGCATGCTAGTAACCAACAAAAATTTAACAAAATTAACAAAATGCTCGGTTGAGATCTCGCTCGTTCGTTATACGTTTAGTGATTAACATTATTTCTGCGGGGGCTATCAAACCTGCAAAAATTACCCACCTTGGTGGCTTAGCTTCTTTGGAGTTTCACCATCGATATCGCCACGTTAAAGAGAAAGGGTGACAATAGGGAGCCCTGCGGCATGCCCATTTGAACAGGACGAGACACGGAGAGAGCCCTTGAAACGTGAACATGCACTGGGCGCCCGCTCAAAGAGCTGGCTGTAGCGCTACAACCACCCGCTCACCCGCGGCTACTGAGCCCAAAGCCATGGGATCGAATGCTGACCGCAGCGACCTCATTTTGACGGAAGCGGAACGCAAAAGCATTCCCGCGGTGCGCAATGTCAGTGCATGTTAAGGAACTTCGGATGATCAAGCTTAATCCGGATTCCTCCGCTACGCCATCCTTCACAGTCCATGTACTGTTTCGGAATGTTAACTTTCCCCTCAATAGGAAATATTGAACAATTAACGCAGAAGAAAAGAACAAGCAAAACGAAATCACTACATTTTGGGACTATTATTAGTCCTCTGCAACCAAAAGTATTGCAAGCAAATAAGTACACTATAAAGTTTCATGCTTCAGTAAATTTACCTTTCGAGCTGCGGCGCAGTGTCAGATACATGTCGCAGAATTCTGCACAGGTGTCGCTGTGAAGCCTATGTTAGTAAAATCGCAAGGACATACGCATGTTTAAAGATAATGTAGCCGCTTAATAGAGCGCACAGGAATGAGCCAGAAGCACAACATGCCACGGCACAGTACATGACAGAGGTAAATAGGCAGCATAAAACGCAGACATCCTATGTCACCTATAGCAACCAATGAATTGCCATACAGCGCACGGTCGCACGGCTAGTAGTTCTGAACAATGCTTAACAGCGTAACGCTGCTCATGCGTGAAAGAAAACCGGGGCAGCTGGATAGACTAAAATTGATCACATCCCCAGGACAGCCTCTTTTTTCACGATATTCAGCCATGGGTCGGTTGCGAGTCACGTCATAAATGTGACAGCGCGCCCGAATTGCGCAGGAAGGAACATCCTGATTTCCAGAGCTAAACCTGCCTCTGAGATTAATAGCATGCTTGTCCGATTATCACTTGAATCCGCAAAGTCTGCCTATGGCGGCACATGCATGTATTTAGAGTTTCTGAGAGAGACGGGTGAGCAGACGCCCAGCGAACAGCAGCAACAAGCCAGCGGCAAGCACCAAGCCAGCGGGAACAGCCCCGTCGCTGCTTCGCAAGAGCGACGACAGGCGGCGCTGCCAGCGCTGGCCAGGGGCGAACCAGAAGTTGAAGTAGACAGAAAATGGGATACCTTCATAAAGTGTAGAAGGGAAGCATCCTATTTGATTAATGAGAAAATTAGAAGAAAGGGTGCCCAATTGATGTCAAAAGTAAATAAAAAGGATAGAAAAGCATCTCAAAAATTCTGGAAACATCTAAATGCAATGAGTAATAAGACTAGGCTAGAACAAAGGTTTATTGTTACAGATCAGGGTATTCGACTAGAAGGGGACGAAGTGATAAAACACACAGGAACAAGGACGACAGAAAAATTTAAAGAAATGTTGCACATAACTTATCGAAGGAGGATAGACTGGTTACTGCAATAGCTTCACTTGAGCAAAGAGAGTGGGAAAGGGCAGAGAAGAAGGTCCTAGTGGCACATCAACAGGACCAGATGGTATTCCGATTATGATAATAAAGAAGCTAGGACCAAAATCCAAGCAAACATTAATACCGGTAGTGAATAAAATGATAGTGGATCGGAAAGTCCCCGATGAATGGCGATTAAGTAGAATGAACATGATATATAAGGGAAAGGGGGACAAAGCTGACGTAAGTAACTACCGTCCCATAACAGTGACATCTGTGGTTTACAGGGTGGTGATGCAGATTATAAAGGACAGATTTTAGGCTTGGGTGGACAACGAGGGGGTGCTAGGGGAGCTGCAAAATTGGTTCCGGAAACAAAGGAGGTTGGAGGACAATCTGTTTTCATTGACGCAGTGTATAGAGATTGCTGAAAAGGAACACAGGCCCCTATGGCTAGCATTTCTGGATATTAAGGGAGCCTACGACAACGTTATTCAAGAGAATCTTTGGGACATACTGGGCACATTGGATGTGGAAGATGGAGTAATTAATCTTTTAAAAGATATATATATAAAGGTAATAGAGTGCTTATAAAATGAGAAAAAATGTATCAGAGCCTGTAGAGATACAGCGGGGGCTTAGGCAAGGATGTCCTCTGTCTCCTTTGTTGTTCATGTTGTACCTGCAAGGCTTGGAGACCAAGCTAGAGAGGAGCGGACTAGGCTTCAACCTTTCTTTTTTCAAGCAAGGAAAATGGATTAAACAGTCATTACCGGGACTAATATAGCGGATGATATAGTGCTAATGGCTGACAACAAGGAAGACTTGCAGAAGTTGATAGACATATGTGGTACAGAGGGAGATAGATTAGGTTTCAAGTTTAGTAAGGAAAAATCTGCAGTCATGATATTTAATGATGAGGGCGGCGAGCATAGAATACAGGAGTTCACGCTAGATGTAGTGGATGAGTACAAGTATCTTGGGGTGTGGTTAAATAACGGTGCTGAGTATCTGACAGAGCATGAAAAATATGTAATGAATAAAGCTAGTAGGAATGCAGCTGTCATGAAAAATAGGGCACTGTGAAATTACAATAGGTATGAAGTGGTAAGAGGGATCTGGAAAGGGGTGATGGTTCCTAGCCTGACTTTCGGTAATGCTGTCCTGTGCATGAGACCAGATGTTCAAGCAAGGTTAGAAATTAAACAACGTGGCGTAGGGAGGCTAGCTTTGGGAGCACATGGCAATACACCAAATCAGGGGGTACAGGGTGATATGGGATGGGCGTCGTTCGAGAGCAGAGAAGCTAGCAGTAAGATAGCATTTGAGGAGCGATTGAGAAAAATGGGGGAAAAGCAGTGGGCTAGGAAAGTTTTCAGATACCTGTATATAAGGAATGTTGACACGAAATGGAGAAAGCGAACTAGAAAATTGACAAGCAAATATCTGGACAGCAGTAGGGGGCAAATCAGCAATTATCGGTTAAGAAAAAGGTTAAAAAAACAGAGAGAGCTCTGTGGAAAACAGGGATGCTGACGAAATCAGCACTGGGAACATACAAGATTTTTAAGCAGGAAATTGCCAAAGAAAATATCTATGATAATCGTAGGGGAAGCTCTTTGTTGTTTGAAGACAGGACGGGAGTTTTGCGGACTAAGACATATATAGTCAGGTACCACGAGATAGACACGTTGTGCGTTGCGTGCGGAGAGGAGGAGGAAACGGCTGAACACTTGATACTTTTCTGTAAAGGGCTTCCCTCTACAGTGGAAAGCAGCGGGGCTGATTTATCCAAGGCATTGGGGTTTAAGGATAGTAAAGGGAAAGTAGATTTTAAGCGGACAGAAGTAACCAAGCGAAGGTTATCTGATTGGTGGCAAAAATCAAGACAAGAGTAAAATTTCATAGTCATGGCTAGGTGGCTTGAGCCACCGCCCGATTTAAAGGGTTCAGCCGTATCCATCCATCCATCCATCCATCCATCCATCCATCCATCCATCCATCCATCCATCCATCCATCCATCCATCCATCCATCCATCCATCCATCCATCCATCCATCCATCCATCCATCCATCCATCCATCCATCCATCCATCCATCCATCCATCCATCCATCCATCCATCCATCCATCCATCCATCCATCCATCCATCCACCCACCCACCCACCCATCCCATCCCATCCATCCATCCATCCATCCATCCATCCATCCATCCATCCATCCATCCATCCATCCATCCATCCATCCATCCATCCATCCATCCATGATGATGATTATCTAATCAAAGCCACATTGAGCAGTATTCTCAAAATTTAGCCGCCGCGGTGGCTGAGTGCTTATGGCGCTCGACTGCTGACCCGAAAGACACGGGTTCGATTCCGGCCGCGGTGGTCGAATTTCGATGGAGGCGAAATTCTAGAGGCTCGTGTACTGTGAGATGTCAGAGCACGTTAAAGATCGAGCACCTGGCACGTCGGAGCGACGCATTGAGCGTCCGGCTTTCTGATCACTGCCGGAGAAATAATCAGGGTCCACGAGTCCGCAACACACCGCACAATACCTCGAGTTGCTCTCCTCCTCGTCCTCCGCAGCAGAATTGCATGCGGTAAGCTTATTCTTATCCCGATCTCTCCCCGCTGGTTTTACTGCTGCTTGCTTCCTTTGGCACAGTGCACTTTCGCAAGCATTTTGACCAGCGGCGCGGCCTGAACAACAGCTCTCATATGTGTACGATGTCTCAAATGTGCTACCCGTTCTGCACGTACTGGACTGCAAGCGAATAGATCGCAAGTAGCTCGAAGGCATCGCTCGCCGCGAATAACGTTTTGAGGCTCAATGACGCAGCTCGTGATTTTGTTAATTCGAGTCGACGTCGTGTGCCTGTGTGACGGTCGGTTTGAGGTTAACACTGTATACGTGTGCATTTCTTTCAAGTGCGAGTGTGTGTAAGCCCGCGCGTGACATCGGCGTGGAACTAAAGATGACCACCCCGTGTCCTTCCTAGCTAGCCGTCGCCTGGCAAGCAGCGGGAAGTCCAAGGTGGCCTCTAGTATGTCCTTAAGAGAGTTAGCTGCTGAGCTAGTTGGTTATCAGACATATTACCGGGACCTTCAGCGCAGCGCAGCGAAGATACACACAAGAAAGAGGACAACGAGACCGCTTACTGCAACTGTTTAATCAGGTGAAAGCAGTCGACATAGATATCCCTCCCTGCTTAAGCGCTCGCGTAAAATGCACCAAGAAACCTAGCACCAATCTTATCAGAGTAGGAGTGACAGAAATTTCCGCTCAGCCTCATAAAGAAAAACTGAAGTGTCGCTGACACAGCTGGAACCGCTCGAAGACGGTGCCGTCCACGGCACCCATGTGCAGACAAGGTGGTTGACAGCCACTACCACATAATCGATGTTATAGTGCCTAGAATATACTGCTAGTGTGTCGAGCGGAGCGCTCTCCCAATGGGAGAGGGTGGCAGACGCGCGCGATGCCTTCCAACTTTGGCCGCGAGGGGCGCTGCTCGTCGTAAAGGTGCCGTCGCTGCCGGACATGCCGCAGTCGCTGCAGTTGCATTGGTCGTGCGCGGTGTGGATTACAGCATTTTGGTGCATCTACGCTTTTTTTCTGTTGTTTTGTCCGTGCTGTTCCATGTGCGGGAAAACCACAGCGACTAATGATGCTAAAGTCGAAGCATCAAGGCCGGGAAAAAACATGTTTCGTGCCGCTCTGTCGGAGTGGCTACCGGTCGAATCCGGGCAAGGCTTCCAAGTTCCGTGTGTCCTCGGTCCCAACACGGCTTTCGGAGTGGGAGCGGCTGATCAAAAGACAGGACCGCAAATTGACTCCAGCGTGTGTTGTCTGCGAGAAACATTTTGAACACTGCCACATCGAGAGAACGTTCAAATGACGGTGAACGGTGTCGTCAACGAGCTCGCCAGAGATAGACCACGTCTCATGCCCGACGCAATGCCAACAATATTCGACAACTATCCGAAATACCTTCTGCCTAAGAAGACATCGAAAAGAAAAGTGAGGAACCTGTGTGGCCAACCTGCCGCCAAACGGCAAAAGCGCAGTGCCGGTGCAGGCGTCAGCCACAGACCGCCAAGCACGCTCGACGATGTTTCCGACGAGCTGGCAGCAACAGAGGAGCCGAGTGAGAACTCATGCCCGCAGCAGCAGATGGGTTGTATTGGTATTGAAGATCAGCATCCGTTGGACTCAGTTTGTATCCCTGCAACCTGGACCAAGTTACCTGAAGCACCTGCTGACTCTGTAGCCTACGCGCGTTATCGAGCGGAAAAAAACAACTTTGCCACTTTGTATATAGAAAGAATGGTAACATTTGGAAGCTTGATGCCTGAACGCAGCTCTCTGGTCGCCCGGAAAAGAACAAAGCAAGCACGTGCTTACAACAAGAGTTGAAGCTGAAGAACTAATTAGGCGCAGTGCATTGGAGGCTCTTTGTGGCGGATTCTTTTTGTTCCGTTACAAAGGCAAGCGCAAGCTCATACACACCTGCATAAGTATTTATGTATGAAGCAAGCTGTGACTTGCAAATAAAACACATCAATAGTGAGTCCTATTCCAACTGCTTGTGTTGATCGTCGCATGCGATCTTTGAAGATGGAAGCCGTGGTGGGAAAGAGCGAGAGTGCCCTGCTTTTCTTTTACCTATATGCGACGCCATTCCGGGTTAGATGCTCTGCTCGACATTGACAATGGGGGCCACTACTCGGTCTTTCCACCTGCACAGAGCTGGCTGAGCGCTCCCTCAGCTTGAAGGTGTATACGATATCCTTCACCCGCGATCGCGATGCGCGGATCACAATTGACTGGCCCGTAGTCGAATAAAATCTCGATCGGAAGTTTCCATGTAGCAACAATGAGTCCGGACCATACTCGATCGTTCAGTCACAAAAACGTAATGCTGGCCAACGCATCAACTTTCGTTGCTCATTTGAAGTTGGGTACCTCGCTGAATATGACTTTAATCAGTCCTTCAGCAGTCAATATGACTTGTGCTTAAGTCCTTCCGCGGTTGACCACAAAGAATAAACGAATAAAAATTTAGCAAACTGGACCTGGTGGTACGTATCAGACGCTTTGCCGAGCGCTGTTTCAGTCCAGGATTTTCTCCTGATAAGGCCAGGCCGGTAAGATTGTCTGCAGCTAGTAGTGTTTTTATGCAAAAAGTGTTCTCAAAGCGTTCAGAGACAGGCTTTCGCAGTGAAAAGCGCAACGCACCAACCCCAGACATGCCGCACCTGGATGGATGGATGGAAGGTAGGAGCGTCCCCTTTGAAACGGGGCAGTGGTAGTTGCCACCATGCTCAGCTTTTTTCCTTTATTTTTGTTTAACTCTGCTGTAAGTGTTAATAAAATTCGCCATTTTCTTTAAAATACGTCTTCCTACACTTTTAAACTTATGTCACCTCTCTGCTTTTGAGCCACCAATCCTCCAATCGCTTTTTGCTAATTTCCACCGCAGATTTATTTACATGACTATTGTTATCTCTAAACCCTAAGGCCTCAGGAAGAGTGACTGTGCCTGCATCGACATCGGGATGGATACCATCACATTTTAGAATGAGGTGTTCTATTGTTTCTACCGATTTACCACACACAGCACATGTGTCATCTTCTTCGTTAAATTTCTTTTTGTAGCTGCGCGTTCTAAGACACCCTGACCTAGCTTCAAAGAGGAGGGCACTGCCTCTTGAGTTATCATAAAACGTTTCCTTCCTGATCTGCCTTTTCCAGCATCGATATAGTTCTACACTATGCTTCTTTTTCATTGACTCTATCCAATTTTTACCTTCGACGATTTAAACCTGTCGTTTAATGCTCTTTCTTTCTCCTTACATCCTTACACCTACACTGCTTTGGCAGCGCCACCACGCGGTGGTTGCGGGAAGGCGTCACCGCGCCCTCAGCCCACTAGCAAGTATATTCTGGGCACCGTACCGATGTCGTCGACTGTACGGTGGCCAGGCGGCATTCACGACGGGCGGATGCTGGCGAAGAGCCGCGTGGCTGACGCTCCGACAGTGGTGTTTACGCCGGGTATGGGCAGGCCCTGGCTGATGCCGTTTCGGACTGTTAACTCCCGTTGTGGCGCAAGACGGTGCGTGCAGGGCAATTGTTTTGTAGCGATAGCTGCTGTATTACGGTAGCATTTCGAGCCTTCAGCATGGCGGCGCCGTGGCGGTGCCGCCACCCCGTGGCTTGGTCACGTGGTTCGGATCAGCTGCCGGCGGCGCCGTGGCTCATCACGTGGTTGGTCACATGACCAGTCACGTGGTGTGGAGCAGCTGCTGCTGCAGCCGGCGGCGCGCCAGCGAAACCGAGCTGCCACAGCTGTGCGCATGCGTCGTGTCAAGTGGGACGAAGATGAAGAAGGAACGCCCAGCGAAACGGAGCGGCGAAAGACTGACTTTGCAATTCGACTGAGCACGTTCCACTCGGCCAGCTGTAGCTATCGCGTCACTCCAGGTTTAACCAAAGCTAAACCACCGCCAATTTTTTGCTGGATTTTCCCTCACGGTCAACGATGCCGAGAACAGACGACGACGCCAGCAATTCTGCAACAGGGGCTCCTTAACGCTATCATGTTAAAAATGAAATGCAGGGGAAAAAATTGGCAGTGGTTTAGCTCTGGTTAAACCTGGGGCGACGCCATAGCTGCAGCTGTTCGAGTGGAACTTGATCAGTTGAATTGCAAAGTCAGTCTTTCGCCGCTCCGTTTGATGATGATGATGATGTCCTCAGGCTGAATGGCTCGTACCCACGGCGGGAGATTGGCTAGGGTGCATTGCTGATACAAACGCACACATGGGTAAGGAGTGGAGTGATTGGATAATTTTGTGAAGAAGGCTCGAATTTGGATTAAAAAGGTGATCAAAAAACGGAAATGAAAAAGCTGTGAATTTACATTCTAGCATAAGAATCTGCCTGCTGCAATTGTATATCCGTGAATAAAATCTCACACAGGTTTCAAGGCATATCCCTTGGCGTTTGCCCCAAAGGAGAGGAGGATCGGATTAGACAGAGGTAGCCCCAGTGGAGCGAGGGGGATCTCCAAGTATGTACTACGGAGAGAAGCGAACCGCCGGCAAAAGAGGAAAAAGTGATTTATTGACTCAGTTTCGCCACAAGACTCACAGAGGTTGGTCAGCGATACCCCTGATCAACATAAATAGAGATTTAGTCGCGGTATTCTGCAGCGCAAGAGGGTCATGGACACATCACACTCCGTCCCACTTGACACGGCGCATGCGCACAGCTGTTGTAGCTCGGTTTCGCCAGCGCGCCGCCGGCAGCAGCAGCTGCTCCGCATCACGTGACCAGCCACGGCGCCGGCAGCTGCTCCACACGACGTGATAGCGCGGCGGTGCAGCCACGGCGCCGCCACGCTGAAGGCTCGAAATGCTATTCCGTACTGTAGCTATCGCTACAAAACGTTATGCCCTGCGCTCGTAAATGATCTATTGGTTTCCACGGCACAATACCATAAACACCATGACCATGCTCTGATGGCTCCGAAGTGCAGGGTATACCCAAGTCAGACCTGCACTGGACCATCAGGGTCGTTTGCGCATGCGCATTGCAAGTGGCCTCGCTAAGCTGCTGCAACAAAAAAGCGTTGCATCTTGCACTCCCCTTGGCTACCGGCCAGCGGGGAACCGCCTCGTGGCACGGGCCAAGGCACGGGGGGTGGCTCTGACCCTGCTCTGGAGGGCATTTTACGCCAGCAGACCGACAGCAGGCCACTCTGGGGCAAGTGGTAAGGTTTATTCCTTCCCGCCATCGAGAGCTGAGGGCGTAACCGCCACATACGAAGAGGCAGAGGTGGTGATTGACGGTAGACTCAACGTCTCTGCCTATCGTGCGTGGTGGACCTGCACTGGGAACGCCGTGAGAGGTCCATCTACTGACAGTACCTCTCCGTGTCCCAGTACTCGGTACAGCGGCTCGGCCTGCCAATACTCGCGGCATAGGTTCCTTTGTACGAGGCCCTCTATGGCTGCGGACAGCGGTCGGTGTGAAGGCAGTTGCGCCCCGTAGGGCTGATCCGAGCTGAGGAGCTTCTTCCCCAGCTGTTCCGTACGAGGCTGTCTCGTGCGCGCGCGCGAGAAGCACGCAAGCTGAAGGCGCCGTCTTTCGCCCGGATCTTGTTCTGCAGCCACGACCGAAAGGTGCCCAGAGAGTATTGTGGTCCGCCATGCGCCACACGGCAAGCGTGCGGCGTATGGCCGCGCGCGTCCGCTTTACCGCTGATATTCGGACGCGCGTCTTGCTTTCCGCCTCCGTTCGGATGACGGATGAGCAGCGCGTATATCATACCATTTGCGCCGTCCCTCCTAACGCAGGGGTCAACCTGGGCTGCAACGCTTACGGCGGAGAGTCGAACCCCCACCCTCCACCTACCACCCAATGACGCAGCTCACCATTGTCTGGTGCTGTAGAGGGGTGTATTGTGAGCATATATTTTTACAACGACAGCTGTACGGCAGGCGTACTCTATAGCGCACGCAGAGTCCAAATGTTACGGCTGAAACCTGGAGAGGCGGGTGGCTTCTTTCATGGGCGGCTACATATTTCTCTAAAAGAAATACTAGAGGGCGCACTTAAGCTCCTCCCTAAGGGTATACGATGCGATAGCGTAATGGGTTTATTCCCATATTCCCATTTGTCGAGTGTGAATGTCGATTCAATATTGCATAATGCCCTTTCACTTTATTTTGTAGTTTCATTATTGTATGCCTGTTAATACGTTAACCGAATGTCTTTGTTTTATAAGCCTTGCTGTCAAGCCGCTGCCAAGCGAAAGGGGGCTGCGGCTTTGTCAAGCTGTATCTTACAGCTTTTTCTGCTACTCCGCTGTCTGTACCTTTTCAAGGCAGAAATAAATTTGATTTGATTTGATTCGATTTGATATGCAGATTTGGTCATTCTCGACTTTATTTTCATATATACCTGGGACTCCTCATACCCTTCCTTGCGCAGTGTTTAAGCGTGTGGTCGCAAACGACCAATCAATAATTTAACTGCCGCCTGCTATGGTGGGCATTTTGCTCAATAGCCGGTGGTCAAGGTCACGTGACCTAGGTAGCACACCTGCCTCCTAGGTTGCGATCTGGCCACCACCTGCCACAGTCATGCTCATCCTAACTCCCTTTTCATCCCTCTCTCTCTCTCTAAATGGGCTATGAGCACTCGTGCCAAAATTCACTTCTGCTGTTGATATAAACGGAGATGGTTTGATAAGACATACTTTCTGTCCCAGAGGCTCGACAAGCGCACGAGGGCCGAGCTCCGGTTAAAAACCATCACACGGGCGCTACAGCACATACCCACGTTTTGGGCCGGCCGCACAAGGAAGCAATCAAAGGCTGATATTACCGCACAGTATTTATGCGCAGAGAAAAAAATTCTCAGGGCGGTTACGAGTGTGTAACGCGAATGTTCGAGAGTTATCTGTGGAGTGACTAAAAAGAAAAAAGCCGGGCGCTGGGCGGGAGACGCTTGTACTCATCCATGGAGGAAGGAAATTTTAGAGGAGAGGCTCTCACGTGTGTTTTTGTGAAGCCACAGAACAATCAACTCAATGAAACGAAACACTAATTAAGAATCTGAGAAGCACCGTAAACCAAATCATTTAATAAAAGTATCATTGGACTGCAGTCTTAAAAACTGCACTCAACCTCCCCCGGTCATAAGCCAAATAAAAAATTATTACAGGTAGGAATTCAAAACACCTGAGCGGAAATGATAGAAGCACACCTCTACGCACAATGCGAAAGACTATCACGCCCCAAAACTGGCCGTTTCATGCTATTATAAGCATGAATACAACATGAAGCAATCCGTATACACCCCTTACCAATTCCAAGACACGCGCGCAAACACTTAACAGGCCGTCCTCTGCCGAAAAACATCCATCCTGACTCCGATAGGGCCAGTAGAAAAGCCAGGGTGCAAAAGTTTCACGAAAGATTTTCACTTCACAAAGACAAGGCGCCCGTGAACGCGGCAGAACATGCGGACAGAGGCCTCTTTTCCCTGGCAGTTGTCTATAATCGAGTGTCTCCTGTTACGTTTCGCCTACGACGCGCGGTATAGCCGGCGCGGATGCAACGGACGCCGGGGCTTCGTTGAAAGTGGCGGTCATTTTGGGCCCGTTCAGTGCTGCCGTAACGCCTCCCGCCAAGCGCGTCCAGGCAGGTTTCAATGCCACGTGTCGCCGTGTGTGTGTGCATGTTGGTGCCCACGCTTGTCAAAGCGCGGCAGCCGGGGAGAGGAGCTCCCCAACTGGGAGGCGAGGAGGTCTGACCGGCGCCGGCCCGGCGGACGCGCACGTCACGTCTGAACATGTCCGAGCGTCGCCGTATCGGGCGCCCCATCCCCTGCCGTTCCTTCTTGCCCTCGACTCCGTGGGTATAAAAGCAGCTGCCCCGGACGCCAAAGAGGGACTTCGATTTCTTCCTTCGAGTAACGTGGTCGCCCTGACCGGCTGCTCTTTTGCGATGCCAGAATAAACAAGTTGTTCTGCTGCCAGTCGACTCATCCTTTGCCGGGACCTTCGGATGTTTCCAGCTGTGCCCCAGGCCGCCAGGCCAACGCTACCCTTGGGGCTTGCAACCCATTTGCAACAACTGGTTGCCAGCGGTGAGATCGCGACAACGGAGGCCAGCAGCGAAGATATGCGGTCAACTGTATGCTGAGCAGCACAACGACCATCCGGGAGCAGTGCAACGAGCCCTGTGTGATGACTGGTTGCCTGCAGCGGAACGACTGCGCTGAATTCTTGGCTGCGAGGTTTGGTGAGTGCGGGACTTTCTTCTTCTGAGTTTTGCCGGGCTTTTGTTAGTGTCAGAAACAGAGCTGGTAATTGTGTTGTCGTTGCTGCCGGGTTAGTTTGCGGCAAGACAATAGTAGGCAGTAGAGAAAGCAGCATTCGGAGCAGCCATGGATTTAAAGTCGTTGCGCAAACCGAAATTGCTGGAGCTTGCAAGAGAGTTGGGTCTGAATGTCTCAGACAAACTCAGAAAACCAGAACTGCTAAGGGCTATTCTTGAGTTGGAGGCTGAGGATGACGAGCTGTCGGAATGCCTTGAGACCATTGAGGAGAGGGAGCAAAAAGAGAAAGACGAGCGCGAACGTAAAGAGCAAAAAGAGAAAGACGAGCGCGAACGTCAACACGCTTTGGAAATGAAGCGTCTCGAGGTAGAGATGGAACGCGCTCGTAATGGAAGTCAGGCACACGGTGCAGGAGAACGAGTATCGTTCAAAATGACTGACCTGATGCGGCCGTTTAAGCTTGGAGAGGACATTGGTTTGTTCCTGGTTAACTTTGAGTGAACGTGCGAGAAGCAGGGGTTCTCTCGGGAAACGTGGCCAACGCGCTTGCTCACTTTGTTACCCGGCGAGGCGGCCGACGTAGTCGCTCGCTTGAAGAGAGAGGAGGCAGAGGATTTCGACCAAGTGAAATCGAGTCTGCTAAAAAAGTACAGGCTGTCAGCGGAGGCGTTCCGTCGGAAGTTTCGGGAAAATGAAAAAGGCAGAAGTGAGTCATATACAGAGTTTGCCTACAGGCTTATGTCAAACATGCAGGAGTGGCTCAAAGAAGAGAAAGCGTTTGGTGACCACGAGAAAATTCTGCAGTGTTTCGGGCTGGAACAGTTTTATAGTCGGTTACCTGAGAACGTGCGGTACTGGGTCTTGGATAGGCCAGAGTTAGTACAGTAGCTAAAGCCGCCGAGCTAGCCGAGGAGTTTGTGACGCGTCGGGCTCGCGGAGCTAAGGACGGTCAAAAGGGTGAATTTGGCTCCAAGTCTGAGAGGCCGAAGTTCACACCCATGAGAGCAAGGGGGACACACGTAGTGCGGATGCGAGTGAAAGCAGTCCGACCGAACGTAAGGAGACGGCGGCAGCCGAAGCCGAACGCAGAAAGCGGTTCGAGACGAGGCAAGCGCGCGTGTGTTATACGTGCCAGAAGCCGGGTCACTTTTCGGCGCAGTGTCCAGAAACAAAAACAAAAGTCGTGTTTTTGTCATTATGCAGCACTGACGAGAACATGAAGCTTCTCGAGCCTTACATGCGAGACTTCCTTATGAACGGGAAAGAGTGCCGAGTGCTTCGTGATTCCGCAGCTACAATGGATGTAGTTCACCCCTCTTACGTAGAACCCGATATGTTCACGGGCGAGTGCGCATGGATCAAGCAAGCCGTGGAAGCTCATAGCGTGTGTCTGCCCGTAGCAAAAGTGCTTATTGAAGGACCTTTCGGAGCAATTGAGACGGAGGCCGCAGTGTCATCTATGCTGCCCCCCCAGTACCCGTACCTATTTTCGAACAGGTCCGATCACCTCCTGCGCGAGAAGGGGCTTTTGTTTGGTGAGGCTAGCGTTCAGGCCTTAACCAGATCGAGAGTTCGGGAGCTCGCTGCAAAGGCGGTATTTGCGGGGCCGACGTTGTCGAACAATGAGAAAGGGTCGGAGGCGCAGCAAGCTGATATTCAGAGCACGTCCGAACTGAATAAAATTGAGCCTGTAGCGTTGAAGGCACCAGGTACTGGAGAGGAAATGCCCGACACGGGAAAGTTAGAAGAGCTATCTGCAGATTTGCTCATCGCGCCTACGTCCGATGGACTTAATAGGTTGCTAAAAGTCAGCCGGTCGGCTTTGATAGCCGAGCAAAAAAAGGATGGCAGCCTAGAAAACATGCGCTGCAATGTCAAGGAAGGTATCGCCAAGAAAAATGCTCGTTTTGTGGAAAGAGGTGGGGTCCTGTACCGGAAGTATCTAGACCGCAGAGGAGTGGAGTTCGATCAGCTGATCGTGCCTCAGTGTTACCGTCAGGATCTGTTGCGCTTGTCGCATGGCGGTTCGTGGTCCGGACACCTAGGAGTTAAGAAGACTAAGGACCGTCTCTTGCAAGAGTACTATTGGCCAGGGTGTTTTCGTGACGTAGAACACTTTGTGAGGACATGTGACACCTGTCAGCGGGTTGGCAAACCAGGGGACAAATCGAGGGCGCCGTTGAAGTTGGTACCTATCATTACGGAGCCTTTTAGACGGCTCGTTATTGATACAGTGGGACCTCTGCCGGTAACAGCCACGGGGTACAGACACATTTTGACTGTGATCTGCCAAGCGACAAAGTTCCCTGAAGCAGTGCCGCTTAAAGAACTCAGCTCAGTTGAGATAGTCAATGCACTACTGTCCATATTTGCGCGAGTTGGTTTTCCTGCGGAAATCCAGTCAGATCAGGGCACAGTGTTTACTAGCGCTTTGACGACAGCCTTTCTCGAAAGGTGTGGGGTAAAGCTGTTACACAGCTCAGTGTACCACCCACAGTCGAATTCCGTTGAGAAGCTCCACTCCGTCATGAAGCGCGTGTTGAGAGCATTGTGTTTTGAGCAACAAAGTGATTGGGAGCTGTGTCTGCCTGGGGTGATGTTTGCATTAAGGACCGCGCCGCATGCGGCTACAGGGTTTTCGCCAGCTGAGCTGGTGTACGGTCGCTCGCTGCGGTCTCCGCTTCGCATGCTTCGAGATTCGTGGGAAGGCAGGGGCGACGACCCAGTCGTGGTCGAGTACGTGCTTAGGCTCCTCGAACGCTTAAGAAAGGCGCAGGAGTTGTCAGGTGAAGCAATGTCAAGGGCCCAGCAGAGCGCCAAGGTTTATTATGATCGGACAGCCAGGGCCCGTCGTTTTGAGGTGGGCGATGAGGTAATGATATTGCGCACATCCCTAAAAAACAAACTCGACGTGCAGTGGGAGGGCCCAGCACGGATTGTTCAAAAACTGTCGGATGTTAACTACGTGGTGAGTCTGCCAGGAAAGCGGAAAGCACAGCAAGTTTACCACTGTAATCTGCTCAAACCCTATAGACAACGGGAAGCAGTGGTGTGTATGATGGTAAACGTTCCCGAAGAGCTTCCGGTCGAGCTTCCGGGACTAGGCTCAGTGACGAACAGGGAAGACACTGATCAGGTCATTAGTGACTTACTCAGTAAAGCACCGCTGTCGCCTGAGCAGAAAACCGAACTACACCAACTCTTACAAGAGTTTCAAGGTCAGTTCTCTGAGAGGCCTGGTAGGACTTCTGTCCTTACTCATGATATAGAACTTACCTCCCCAGAGCCAGTACGATCCAAGGCGTACCGGGTGTCACCCCGCCAGCGCGATATTATGGAGGCTGAGGTAAAAAAAATGCTACAGCTCGGTGTTATTGAGGCGGATGAGAGTGATTATACCTCCCCTTTGATTTTAGTTGAGGTACCGGGCAAGGAACCTCGTCCTTGCGTCGACTACCGCAGGCTTAATTCCATCACTAAGGATCAAATTTATCCGATCCCTAAAATCGAGGAGCGCCTTGAGAAAGTTAGTAGCGCTCAGTTTATTTCCACCCTAGATCTTGTCAGGGGTTATTGGCAGGTTCCACTTACAGAAGAGGCTAGTAGGTATGCGGCGTTCATTTCACCAATGGGAACATTCCGTCCTAAAGTTTTGAGTTTTGGTTTGAAAAACGCGCCATACTGCTTTTCAAGCCTCATGGACAAAGTGTTGCGGGGACAGGAAGAATTCGCTTTACCGTATTTAGACGACGTAGCGATATTCTCCTCATCCTGGTCTGAGCATATGGCACACTTGCGGGCAGTGCTAACCCGCCTGCGCGAAGCGGGCTTGACAGTCAAGGCTTCCAAGTGCCAATTAGCACAGGCCGAGGTTGTCTACCTCGGTCACGTGATTGGACAGGTCGTCGCCGCCCCTCTGAAATAAAGGTGGCCGCTGTGCGAGACTTCCCGCAACCGCGCACGAAGACCGATATTCGGTCGTTCTTAGGTGTCGCCGGCTACTATCAGAGGTACATCCCCAGGTACTCCGATATCGCGGCTCCCCTGACGGATGCTTTAAGAAAAGCAGAGCCCCAAACAGTCGTCTGGAGCGAGACAAAGGAAAGAGCTTTTAGCGCCCTAAAGAGCGCCCTAACAAGCCAGCCTGTGCTACGATCGCCAGACTACACAAAAGGGTTCGTTGTTCAGTGCGATGCTAGTGAGTGAGGCATGGGCGTTGTACTGTGCCAACGGGAAAATGGAGAAGTGGAACACCCCGTCCTTTATGCTAGTCGTAAGCTGACCTGTCGTGAGCAGGCGTACAGCGCCACCGAGAAAGAGTGTGCGTGTCTCGTGTGGGCCGTTCAGAAATTGTCATGCTACCTAGCCGGCTCGAGGTTTATCATTGAGACGGATCACTGCCCTCTCCAATGGCTGCAGACCATCTCTCCTAAAAATGGCCGCCTCCTGCGCTGGAGCCTCGCTTTGCAACAATATTCCTTTGAGGTGCGTTACAAAAAGGGGAGTCTCAACGGTAACGCCGATGGCTTAAGTCGAAGCCCCTAACGTAGGAATCCGCCTCAAAGTTGTTTGTTACTGATGTTTTCTTCCTGAGGCAGGATTTTTAACATATTGCTTTTGTTTAGTGTTTCAAAGTGATTATGTGCTTTCTAGTGCAATTTTCCAATTTGTGGACGCGTTCTGAGTGCTGCTTGACTACTGTAAGGAACTAGGCAGTAGTATAAAAGGGGAAAGAGCCTGGCAGAGCTTAGTGAGGGTTGTCTCGTGCTTGCTGACTGAGCGGTTGCGTTTCGGCGTAGTTCTAACGCTTGCTGGGAACAAGCAAAAAAAAATGGCAACTCTCCCGAAGTCACTTTGCAGTGTCCTGTGTGATCCTGAACCTGAGAACGAGGCCTTCTCTGTGCGCTGCGCTCAAGCAACGTCGAGGGACGACCGGTTTCGATTACGAGCATCATCGAGCGACATCCCTCCGGACAGCGGATGCAGTCCCCTGACCATCGGGATCTCCTTCTCCCGGCGGGGCGGTCTGTTACGTTTCGCCTACGACGCGCGGTATAGCCGGCGCGGATGCAACGGACGCCGGGGCTTCGTTGAAAGTGGCGGTCATTTTGGGCCCGTTCAGTGCTGCCGTAACGCCTCCTGCCAAGCGCGTCCAGGCAGGTTTCAATGCCACGTGTCGCCGTGTGTGTGTGCATGTTGGTGCCCACGCTTGTCAAAGCGCGGCAGCCGGGGAGAGGAGCTCCCCAACTGGGAGGCGAGGAGGTCTGACCGGCGCCGGCCCGGCGGACGCGCACGTCACGTCTGAACATGTCCGAGCGTCGCCGTATCGGGCGCCTCATCCCCTGCCGTTCCTTCTTGCCCTCAACTCCGTGGGTATAAAAGCAGCTGCCCCGGACGCCAAAGAGGGACTTCGATTTCTTCCTTCGAGTAACGTGGTCGCCCTGACCGGCTGCTCTTTTGCGATGCCAGAATAAACAAGTTGTTCTGTTGCCAGTCGACTCATCCTTTGCCGGGACCTTCGGATGTTTCCAGCTGTGCCCCAGGCCGCCAGGCCAACGCTACCCTTGGGGCTTGCAACCCATTTGCAACACTCCGCTTGTATCGGCGATGATCGATAAATCAAAACTCCCACATGAGGCTGAAGAAGCTGCCATAGCTTAAGCCATTATCTCCACCACTGCCAAATACATCATCAGCGGCTATAAAACTGCAATTCGAAAGTTTGCCAAAGGAAGGGCCCACTGTGCAGCCATCAAATCTTACGGAAAATCTGCAATACCCGCCAGATTCCATTGTTTGGGTGCCCACCCATTTGGACCATCCTGGATATAATGTCCTAGCTGGCAAGGATATACATATGCAGGGTACTTATCTCCGTTTTCCGAGGCATTGTAACCCATACTGGCCGCTATTAAAGAAGGCGCGCGCCGATTTCTTCCCAAGCACCTGTGTTTGTTGGCTTCCTCGTATGACACGAGCGCGTTGGTTATAGTACTTCTTAGCATGACAGCGGCGTGCTGTGGAGAAAACATGCGCCCTATCGAAGGCAGCAAAAACCGTTTGAAAAGGATTAACTAGTCTTGATTTCGGCTTGTTGCTCAGAATGCATAATAAAAATAAGCAGCGCGAATAGACACGTACGAACACAAGACGGCAGCGCCAATCCTGTCCTCTTGTGTTCATTCTTGTCTATTCGCGCGGCTTCTCACTGATGTGAAAATGTGCTTCGAATGCGGGGGATCTCATCTTCATTGTAGTTCCTTTCACTCAGCGGGCGATTGCGTTCGTATGGGCTTCTTTGTCGCTGAGGATTGTACACATCGTGCTCAGAGCAACGTCAAAGCCACGCACAGTAAATGCTCGGTCAAACCATGCGACCGCGTCGCGGAAACCGAAACTTTGTTGTACAAGGCATCCGAGAAGAAGGTTCGCAGCGGGCCGTGCACAGCAGGGAGGCTGCAGAACGCAGGAACTCAAATTACCTTGGCAACACTCGAAGCAATTTCGAGACAAGAACACAAGCTGGAACGTGGCGTGTGACTGTACTCGGTTTTTTAACGCAACAGCGTTAAAGACCGCGTTCTCCAGAAAGTGCGGTGTCGGCGTCGGCTTTGTGACGAGCATATGCAGGAACATTAAATACAACTGTAGTCGTAGCGCCACCGTGCGTCACCCACTGAAACCCTCCTCGCAATGTACGGCGCTCGTTCAGCAGATGGCGCGCGTCCAGGCGAGATGGGTATGGCTAAAGGCGGGGTATGGGTAAACGAAGGGCAGACGTACACGGAAAAGAACGAACAGTCTCTCATAGTAAAAGGGCGAAGAGATGCTGGAATAATGAAGCATAGGGCACCGTGGGGGGCACAGCAGGTGTGAAGCACTGAGAGGTATTTGGAAAGGAATAATGGTGCCGGGGCTTACTTTCGGGAATGCGGCTCTGTGCTTAAGGGCGGAAGTTCAGTCGCGATTAGAAGTAAATCAGAGAGGTGTTGGAAGATTAGCACTAGGTGCCCACGGGAAAACCACAAATGGGGCAGTACATGGGGATATGGGCTGGGCATCGTTCGAAGCACGGAAAGCTCAGAGTGAAATTCTATACGAAGAACGCCTGAGGAAATTAGACCATAACAGGTGAGTAGGTAACGTATTTAGATACGTATACAGAAATGGCGTTGACTTACACTGACGGAAAATAACTAGGAAGCTAACCAGTAAGAGTAAGTATGCCAGACACGAGGACGGAGAAAGAAAGAGCATTAAACGACAGGTTAAAAACGCTGAAGGTAAAAAATGAATAGATTCAATGGAAAAGAAGCATAGTGTAGAACTATATCGATACTGGAAAAGGCAGATCAGGAAGGAAGCGTTTTATGATAACTCAAGAGGCAGTGCCCTACCCTTTGAAGCTCGGTCAGGATGTCTTAGAACGCGCAGCTACAAAAAGAAATTAAACGATGACACATGTGCTGTGTGTGGTAAATCTGTAGAAACAATACACCTCATACTAAAATGTGATGGTATCCATCCCGATGTCGATGCAGGCGCAGTCACTCTTCCTGAGGCCCTAGGGTTTAGAGATAACAATAGTCATGTAACAACGGACAGTAAGCTGATCGTACTTGAAAAGTTACAGACGGATCAGCTTACTGTTCCTTGCCTACAATTTATTTACTAAGGTAATCGGTAATAAAGTCAGGGCAACCTTAGACTTTAACCAGCCAAATGATCAGGCAGGCTTTCGTAAATGATATTCCCCAACAGATCATATTCACATTATCAATATCAGTAAATATCAATAGTAGTCCTCCACAAAGTCAGCAATAAGATTCTAATAAGGAAGGGCGTCAGGCAAGGAGACAAGATCTCGCCAATGCTATTCACCGCCTGTTTACAGGAGGTATTCCGAGGCCTGAATTGGGAACAGTTGGGGATAAGAGTTAATGGAGAATACCTGAATAATTTGCGCTTCGCTGATGACATTGCCTTGCTGAGTCACTCAGGAGATGAACTGCAAACCACGATCAATGAGTTGGACAGACAGAGCAGTACGGCGGGTCTTAAAATTAACATGCAGAAAACTAAACTAATCTTCAACAGTCTAGCAAAGGAACAGCAGTTCACGATTGGAAGCGACGTGCTGGAAGTGGTAAAGGAATACGTCTGCTTAGGGCAGGTAGTGACAGCTGATATGGATCATGACAAGGAATTAACTAGAAGGATAAGAGTGGGGTGGAGCGCATATATGGCAGGTTCTCTCAGATCATGAATAGCAGGTTACGAATATCCCTCAAGAGAAAAGTGTACAACAGCTGTATCTTACTGGTACTCACCTACGAGGCAGTAACGTGGAGGCTAACGAAAAGGGTTCTCCTTAAGTTAAAGACAACACAGAAAGCCATGGGAAGGAAAATGTTAGGTACGTGTAACGTTAAGAGACCGGAAGCGGGCAGAGTGGGCGAGGGAACAAACGCGTGTTAATGACATTCCA
Source organism: Amblyomma americanum (assembly GCA_030143305.2). Lineage (NCBI taxonomy): Eukaryota > Metazoa > Arthropoda > Arachnida > Ixodida > Ixodidae > Amblyomma > Amblyomma americanum. The sequence continues at coordinate 93,491 of JARKHS020001484.1, read as the reverse complement.
GTCGAAATCAAGAGGAAGACATGGGCTTGGGCAGGGCATGTGCTGCGAAGGCAAGATAACCGCTGGTCCTTAAGGGTAACGGAGTGGATTTCAAGAGAAGGCAAGCGTAGCAGGGGGCGGCAGAAGGTTAGGTGGGTGGATGAGATTAGGAAGCTTGCAGGCATAGAGTGGGCGCAACTGGCAAAAGACAGGGTTAATTGGAGATACATGGGAGAGGCCTTTGCCCTGCAGTGGGTGTAGTCAGGCTGATGATGATGATGACGACGACAATGATGATGATGTAAATAAATCTGCGGTGGAAATGAGCAAAAATCGATTGGAAGATTGGTGGCTTAAAAGCAGAGAGGTGACATGAGGTTAAAATTGTAGGAAGACGTATTTAAAGAAAATGGAGAATTTTAATAACCTACAACACAGTTAAACAAAAATAAAGAAAAAAAACTGAGCATGGTGGCAACTCCCATCACCCCGTTTCAAAGGGGACGCTCCAACCTTCCATCCATCCATCCACGAACGAGATGAGATGGCGGGACGCGTATGAGGGAGGAAACACGCGCAGTAAGAGAAATTGTTTCTCATTACTGCACCTAAGCAGACTTCAGTGCACCCCTAAAATTTTTCGTTCTGAACCGGTTTGTCATAGTGAGGTTTGACAGTGGCGCAGATGCGAATGCAAAACCCGGCCTGAGGGATAACAGCAAATTGCCGAGGCAAGGAAGCTTGCGCGTTCTTTGACCAATCACTTTTTTTTTTAAATATAGGGCTTTTGAGTTAGAAGAGCACTTTTATCGGCATAGCAATGTCAGTTGGGACATATTCGTAGACAACAGCGCAACGGCTCTGGGCCAAAGAAGATGATGAGGATTATGGATTTTTTTCTGGCGCAAGGGCGTCTACGACCAAAGAGCGCCATGGCGCAAGGTATTTTTCGATTACTCAAGATGGGGTCAAAGACCCATTCTCCAAGCATTTCACCCCTTACTAGCCAGGGGAATGCTCGTACCCATTGTATCACCGGTGGGTACCCGGTGGCACTGGGGATCGAACCCCGCACCTCCCGCATGCGATGCGGATGCTCAACCACTCGGCCACCGCTGCGGTCCAAAGAAGATAGAAGGAAGGGCGGAAAGAACGAACACAATCAAGAGCCATTGCGCTGTTGTCTACGAATATGTCCCAACTGCAGTACCAACTTGCCCAACAATTAACACTTCTGAAGCACTGTCAGCGGTGTAGTACATTAGCATTCTTCTAAGACGTGCTAACTTGCAGGCGTGTTCACTAATACTGAATAGTCAAGTTTATAACTAGTACTGTTGGGCTCCTAATTACTGAGAGGCGTGTAGCCCACCGCAAGTAGTGTTCATATCAGTTTTTAGCATTTCGAAAACGCAGTTAGCCACGACGCTGTGGCCCAACAAATTTTTGCTATTTTAACGAGTTACGTGAACTGGAGATGTTGCTTTGCCTGCAAGCTTCTCGAAAGCGCATGTATTTTGCCGCGATGTAGGCAAAATTTGTTGGGCCACAGCGCCGAGGGTGACCGCGTTTTCAAAATCCTAAAAACAGATATGGCTATTACTTACCGTGGGCTACACGCCTTTCAATAATTAAGGAGCCAGACATTATTTGTCCAAAAGTTAACTATTCAGTATTACTGAACCAGTCTGCTAGCTAGCACATCTTAGCTCTATTGTTATGTACTACACCACTGACAATGATATGCCGAAAAAAACACTCTTCTAACTCGAAAAGCATATTTTTTTAAAAATTGTGCAAAGCGTTAGATGAAACGCCTGTTTAGCGGACACCTTGCATGGGTACTTTGAAGCCCAAGACGATTTAGTACAACTTTAATCTTTTCTGACAAGACTGAGAGATGAAAACATTTATTATGTATGCGAAGTCCGGGTCTCATTTTGCTTTATTCACTGCGAGGCCCGTTTTTCTCGAAACGTTTAAGTGCTGCAGATGGCGCACGTTCAACAGTCGAGCCGTGGACAGGGATGCAACCGCTCTGATGTTCACTGTTCTCGGCATGACAGCAATAAAATTTTAGGTGGTCAGCTGGAACAATTCACCAGCTGAACAGATGTTAGAGAAAAATTTTTTTTCTGAACAGGTCAAGGCGGCCACTATGGTAGACCCGTTCTGATGATATAACATGAAAACAGGGCTGTCTGAAAATCTTCGAAAATATTTTCGAGCGAGTTCAGCGAACTTATCATTGAGGAAAGATCCCCCATATTGTTATTTTTCTGTGACTGCGTTTGTTCTGCTCATGCCTGCACAAAAGCATATTCGTTGCGGTTCAGACAAGTCAGGACCAAGAATACAGGCGAGACCAGTTGTGCCGGTTCATCCACTAGGGTGCACACTAAACAAGTTCTCACCCTTAAGGGTGCAAATGAGCCGTCCCCAGACGAACACCCTTTTGGGTGCTAAAAAGGGTGCAGAGATCAGCACCCTTAAGGAAGGGTGCACAGCATGAAAGTTTCGAGGGCGCGCGTCAGTCCAAGGCTTTTGCTTCATGGGTGGATCAATGTGGAGCACCCTTCTAACATGCATTCGTAGAGGTGTTATGGAAAAATAATACCCTTTAATGAGGGTGCAACCATTACATCCTTTAAAGTATCATTAAGTGCACCCTTCCTTAAGGGTGCTGATCTCTGCACCTTTTTTTAGCACCGAACAATTGGAAAAGGGTGCTCGTCTGAAAGGGTGACAGCTGATTTACACCCTTAAGGGTGAGAAATTGTTTAGTGTGTGGTTATGCCTTGAGACAGAAGCTATTCGCTATAGAACGCACTTCTCTGTTAGGGCGCAAATGAAAGTATACCGTCATGAGTTCATGGAGCGCTAGTTATCCAGTCGTTGTTTATGCAAGGCGCGCACTCTTAATGAAGCGGCATAAAGTATCTGCTCTACGCTGCTTGCAAAAACACGACTGAAGTTATGATTTTCCCCCGATAATATTGCATTTTGTAAACTTCTGAATGCGCTTGTACGTCAATGTTTACATGTGAGCGGGCATACTTTCTCTTGAGCTTGCCTTCATGAGTCTGGGGTAAAGCGGTGAGTAAAGTAAGAGTTATAAGGACAGCAAACAATTATTCACTCGAGCTAACACTGTGGTTTACAATAGACTACGGAGCGTCGCTTCTGTTTCAATTTTCTTTGACCCCATATATAAGGGCTTCGTGACATTGGCCCGGAAATGTCAGTTCGCCAGATGATGCCCAGCGATGATGATGATGCCTAGTTCTCCAGCGATGCCTAGCGACTTCGAGTATTCGTACGAGTAGATCCCCTGTGCCAGACTGTACAGCATGCGCTCTTATGACAGTTTAATGCAAGTGCTGAATTAATAGTTGCATCAAAATCCATGATCGCATTTCATCATCATCATTATCAGCCTGACTGCGCCCAGTGCAAAACAAAGGCCTGTCTCATATCTTTCCAGCTGACCAGGGCTGCCCTGGGCCAGCCGCAGCGACCTTACACCCGCAAACTTCAAAATCTTCCGCTCAGCTAACTTTCTGCAGCCCCTGCTACGTTTGCCTTCTTGGAGTCCAGTCTGTTACCCTTAACGACCATCGGTTATCTTGTTTTTGCATTACATGCCCTGCCCAAGCCGATTTCTGAAGGAGAAATGAAATCAAATATTTATTCCGACATCGGGGAAGCTTAGGGCCGTGGACAAAAAGGTCCCGGATGAACCTGACTAGGTTGCGAGACTTTATCACCCGGCAGCATGGCATACAGCTAGTTTTAAAATTTTCTTCAGTTACAAGTACAGAGCTGTGAACTACATAAAAACAGATGAATGTGCACACATACGAAGTGACAAAGTCTAGTTCAATGTTGGGGCAGAACACAATTTACAGCAAGGAAGCAAACTGATTTGCATAACACAGGGGTACGATAAAACCTACACTGAATGACTGCTTTTCCCATATTTCTATGCTCTCATGATATATGCGGAAGATTTTCCTAAGAAAGGCTAGTGTTCTTGGTACAAGCTGTTCAGGATACAGGCTGCATTTGCACAGGTCAGAATGATAACTGACTTATTCGCAAGCAGCAATGCGCTGTCATTATTTGGGCCTCTGTGGTGTGGGTGACTAGCACAGTGTTTAAAGTCTGGTTCCATCCAAGGGAAGGTCTCTATAGTGATTCGAGCACACGTTGAGAGGGACGTAGAGGGGAAAAGAGAGAAAAAGAGGCTGGCAGCCTGTTTTACACATTTTTTTAGACGAAGGGGTGTAGCTATAATGTACAAAGAACTGCATACATACAGAATGAAAATAAACAAAAAATAGTGCAAACCAGAAACACCACTAATCTTCTCCGGGAAGCGAGAAAGAGAAAGAAAGAAACAAGATTCTAAGCAAACAAGATTATGTGCCATTAAGCCTGAGGACATCATCACCATCATCGTGAAGGTTGCCGGGGGGAGACTTTGCTCAGTGTTTCCCATTGTTATTGCGTAGCCTTGGAGCTCAGTGACCAACTCTGGACTGAATCCTGGTGTGAGGCGGTTTCCCTTTTTCTTCTAGCCTTTGTGCAGTGCTTGCGACCTTTTATTTTTCTCCCGCTAATGATTCTTACTAAAAATCACTCTGAAATTATCGAAACGGTAGAGATGAAATGTTTTTGACCACGACTGACAAGAAGGATGAAAAATGGTCGCCTGCTTCGGAGCAGTGGAGTCCCTACATTCTAGCGGGGTCTAAGATTCCTTTTCAATACTGCTGGGTGGAGGAGGGGTCTCAGACCCCCTCCCCCTTACCTTAAGCAGTGAACTAGCGCGATATGCCCACAAGCTGGCCTTGTGTTCGCAAGGTGGCTGGTTCAAGCGTTTTCGCCGAAATGGCGACACTCTTTGCTGGCCATGTTTTGCTTTCGACAGTGATGGTTTGTGCATGTTGATCGGCAGCGTGACGTTCTGCAGGCCACTTTCTTGCCTTGTTCAGCTTTCTTCCCACTAGCGTGCGCAATCACGATTGCTTTCGCACGAGCAATACGCAATGAATTAACATTTATGAAGTGAATATTTGGAAGATGTGAGACTTTTCCTTTTGCACCCCTGTCTCATTCATTCATTCATTCATTCATTCATTCATTCATTCATTCATTCATTCATTCATTCATTCATTCATTCATTTGCCGCCGTGGTGGCTCAGTGGTTATGGTGCTCGGTTGCTGACCCGGAAGACGCGGGCTCGATTCCGGCCACCGCGGTCGCATTTCGATGGAGGCGAAATGCTAGAGACCCGTGTACTGTGCGTTTGTTAATGAACATTAAAGAATCCCAGGTGGTTAAAATTATCAAGAGCCCTCCACTACGGCGTCCTCCATAGCCTAAGCCACTTTGGGACATTAAACTACGTAAACCAAACTGCAAACTGTTGTTGTTGTTGTTGTTGTAAAACATTTTATTCGCCGGGAAGAGCTGAACCATTCACTCATTCAACGCATTCAAATAGCGCGCTTCTCTTTTCTTCTGTTTACTTGCGCCACCTTTTGAGAAGTTTACGTACTGCGCCTTCTTGTAATGGACTCGGAGAACTATGACGCGCCATAAAAGTTCCGATCCCGGAGGCTAGGTTAGCTTGTGCATGTTTTGAAGAAGAGGAAGAGGCAAAGCGATGGGGATACGGGGGTGTGGGGAGGGTGCTGTTTGGTGGAAAGAGCGGTGGTGGCGCCTGCCGCGCCCGCGTCGCAGCTGGAACCTGCGCCGCGAACACGCGGTATTCGGTGGCGCGGTCGCTCTGACGTTGTTGTGGCGTGTGCGGCGGCGGCCGGTGGTAGCGGCTGCTCTTCTCGCGTACGGAGAAGCGCTCCGTGGCGTGCGTGTCGCGTCCCAAGACGAGCAGGAGAAGGCGTGTCCGCTTGGTGCCGCATTTCTCGCCCTGTACAATCTTCGCCATTCTTTCGGTCGGTCGGCGAAGCCGTGTTAAGAACGAAGAGCTAGCAACCAGCGGAATTTTGCGGCGCTGCTCGCAGCTGACTCGCCATGAGCTCCGACAGCTTTCCCGCGTCCCGTGAACAGCTGGCGCGCGTTTCTCATTGAAGCGCGCACCTTGTCGACCGGTGGAGTGCTCGCACGGCGACTCAACTAGCGACCTCTGACTGGTCCTAGATTCACAGAAACGGTGAGCGCTTGTTACCATTTTCTTTATATATTTCTTAAATTTTTTATTGGTCTTTACGTGTGTTGCTCATCATTTCCGCATCTTATGACATGGATCTCAAAGCATTCATACGTGTGGATCGTTTGGAAATTGTGTACCGTGTATTACGTGGACGTAGACATCATGGGGACGTCGTGTGGATAATCGCGTCAATACTAATGTGGTCGAACTCCTGACGTAATCTATGCTAACATGTGTGAAGTAATGAGTTCGGTCCTTTGAACGCTAATCGAGGCATTTAATTTGATCTGGCTCCTGGATACATTCGAAGAAAACACGAAAACAGGTTTATTCTGGAATATATCGGGGAAATGAGATATGGAGCTCGAAGCGGTGCATATATATACGGAAATAATCCCGAAAATCACTACTCACGAGGTGTGCATTTGTCTGATTCATACTGTGACACTTTATGAAAGCCGAGCACGCGCGCAGGTTGAGAATGTAACTTGAAGCGCTTACGAGCTACTTTCGAGGCTCTAACGAGCATTTGCGCAGTTTCCAGAAGTGGAAAAAAAAAAGACTTCGACTGCTGCGAATTTTACTTCCAGTTGCTGAGCCACGAATCTTTTTTCACGTGACCTTTTCCTCGTGTTATTGTTCCCATCTAGCGCGGTCGACGACTGTGTACCCAGCTGTCAGATTCTTTCTGTACCGCACAATTGGCGGAAAAGAACTCCGTCGCCGCGAAATATACTTTTTTACTTTTAATGACCCTATGTTCTTTTTTATCTTTCCCGCTGGCGTTCCCATTCCTACGCGCTTTCTGCCTTCCTTTCATATTTATTCTTTTCCTCTCCGACTGCAAACTGTTAAGGTGACAACAGGTGCTATCAATGATTGCCATATTGATTGGATGCCTTAATGACATCCGTGGCATTCATTGTGGAGGAGGGCTTGCAGAACGCAGTAATCACTATTTCCCCGTCACTAGTACATTTCCGAGAGACTAGAAATGGTCAGTTCTCGCGCACGCGCTTGTGAGGGCGAGTCTAATAACGTTGATGTGGCCGCCTTGCCAAATGTGTTTCTGGTTTTTGCAGTCACGACCTGCATGGTCGCGCACGGAAATTGCGTGAGGATTAGGTTGGCCACTAATCTTTTCTCTCTTTTTTGCTTCTTGTAAAGTGCATTCGCGAAGGTCGGTCACGACAGCCGCTCAATAAGTGAACACGTACCGCGGGTTAGTAAAGACGTAAACAGGTGGGCGGTTTTCTTTATGCATGCAGGCACGAGTGCCGGAAGAGCGTAAACGGCGTTAAACCACTGGTTTCTCAAGTTTCTTGGCGGGACCGTCACTGGTAGGCTCATTTTCTCCCAATGTGTCGCGGTTATACCTGTGCTGTATGCACCGTTGTTTAGACCCATACACTCGGCGCGCGTCCAGCGGTCAAAGCGGGAAAGTCACTCATCTCCACAGATTGAAAATAATAATAATAATAATAATAATAATAATAATAATAATAATAATAATAATAATAATAATAATAATAATAATAATTGGTTTTGGGGGAAAGTAAATGGCGCAGTATCGCTCTCATATACCGGCGGACACCTGAACCGCGCCGTAAGGGAAGGGATAAAGGAAAGAGTGGAAGAAGAAAGAAAGAAAGAAAGAAAGAAAGAAAGAAAGAAAGAAAGAAAGAAAGAAAGAAAGAAAGAAAGAAAGAGTTGCCGTAGTGGAGGCTCCGGAATAATTTCGACCACCTGGGGATCTTTAACGTGCACTGACATCGCACAGCACACGGGGGCCTTAGCGTCTTTCCTCCATAAAAACGCAGCCGCCGCGGTCGGGTTCGAAGCCGGGAACTCCGGATCAGTAGCCGAGCGCTCTAACCACTGAGCCACCGCGACGGGTAATTGTCCACAGATCAATATTTTTTCAATTTTTTTTTTTTTGGGGGGGGGGGGCGGCAGCTGAGCAGCAGTATGTACAAAAATAAATGTTCGCTGAAGCTGAGTTCTCTTAAGCATTGTGTAATAACACGTGTCCCAAAAGCGCCTTCTGCTAACTGTGTTTCTGTGGTTAGGCGCTCGGCTACTGAGCAGGAGTTCTCGGTTTCGAGCCCGTGGCGCGGGGCCGTTGTTTCGATAGATGCGGACACAGACAGACAGAAAAACTTTATTCAGCAAGTGAGTTCTAGACCCAGCTGGGTCCCTGGGCCACAATGCAAAAGGCGCCCGTGTGCTGTGTGCTGTGCGATGTCAGTAGCACGTTAAAGATCCCCAGGTGGTCGAAATTATTCCGGAGCCCTCCACTACGGCACCTCTTTTTTCCTTTCTTCTTTCACTCCCTCCTTTATCACTTCCCTTACGTCGCGGTTCCATTGTCCACCGAGGTATGTGAGGAAGTTACTGCGCCATTTGCTTTCCTCAGAAACCAATTTCAGTTCTCAGTTATTTCGATTGAGAGTACTTCGATTGAGGGTACCTCAATAGGCAGTGCACAATGATTAATTTGTCGGTGCACAAGAATCAATTGACAAAGAAAAAACGGGAACGACCACGCGTGTGTACATTGGTACACGTAGCGAGACGTACGCTCGTAACGTCTCTTCCTATTGCGCGCAACCAGGAACACGGCGCTTTTCTTGGCACCCAATCGGATGACCTTCAGAAGCGGTGTTGTTATTAACAGACCCAGCTATTCGAGGCGTCGTTTGGAGGAACGACAGAGGCAGGTGAGCCACACCTGCTCTAGCTGTGCTGTGGACGCGAAGCCGCGCTATTTTGAGGGCGTGATTTTCGTGACTTCAACATCATACTGCAACAAAGTAGTATATAAATTAGTGGTAAAGTTTGAAGTAGTAGTAAAGCCATCTTTAATGGCTGGAAATGAAGTCCCCCCCACAGGTGGTGCCCCTAGTCCGGGACTCCATATGTCGCGGCTCACCGCCACCGCACGCTATACACCAGCCATTGCTGGCCAGTGGCATTGGGTCGGTCAGCCGCTCCTCCCAGCAGGTACTGGTGGGATGAGGAAAGAATGAGACATCAGCAATGACCACGTGAAACGCGAAAAAGACACAGTTATAAAACGGGCGATTGAACAAGCACTGCACATAGTCACTGAGTCTAGGAAGGAAAAAGATGTATAAGCATATAATTGATAAAGACCTAGAAAACGATGAAAGTGTGACTATACCTGAAGAGGGCAAATAGTTTTGTCAGGATTGGTTGTGACGACCTCCTTTTTTGCTGTCATCTGTTTGGGCCAAAGTTGTGTTGAGATTTCGTCGAGTGACGTACGTGGGAGGGAACGCGTGATAACAGGTTGTTCTCTTTTTTTACAAGGTGTTATTATGCGTTGAGTCAGAATGTTTCGCTACGACCAACAGCAAGTAAAATTAGTCTACGCAGTAGTTAAACCTTATTTCGTTGTTTCTTTCAGGCGTGGTTAACTGCGCGCAAGCTTTAGCTGACGTCATTTTATTGTCTTAATAATAATAATTGGTTTTGGGGGAAAGGAAATGGCGCAGCATCTGTCTCATATATCGGCGGACACCTGAACTGCGCCGTAAGGGAAGGGATAAAGGAAGGGGTGAAAGAAGAAAGAGGCGCCGTAGTGGAGGGCTCCGGAATAATTTCGACCACCTGGGGATCGTTAACGTGCACCGACATCGCACAGCACACGGGCGCCTTAGCGTTTCGCCTCCATAAAAACGCAGCCGCCGTGGTCGGGTTCGATCCCGGGAACTGCGGATCAGTAGCCGAGCGCCTAACCACTTAGCCACCGCGGCGGGTATTTTATTGTCTTCGTTCCTAATTTCCGTCGACCCACTACAGTTGGTGTTGGCGCGGAGTGCAACGCTTGGTAGCTCAGACGGTTTCTTGTAGCAGTAATTCATTAACCGAAGTGTGTTCACAACGGGAACAGATGCGCAATTTAAAAACGCTTGCTGTTCGACGTCTACGGTTAAAGCGCGCGACATGAATCTAAATGAACAAAAAGAATCTTCGTATCGGCGGTGCTCGAACGTGTCTACGTATTTCCCTCTCCTGCCTAGACCTCATACTGATCGCGTAGGTTAGGAGCTCCGTTTTCTTGATGCGAGGCCAAAAACGCTTTCGGTTGCGCGCAACTTGCGACAGCTTTGACAAGGTATGTATCTGCAACCCAAGACAACGTACGCGACACTTCCTCAAAAAACACTTGTTACAGGCTCTTCACGGTCATGTTGACTGCGTGGGAGGCAATACGTTTGTCTGCGGGAGGCTTTGAGGAAGTGCGACTCAGAATACAGTGAGGAAAATTTTCAGCTTCCATATATATATATATATATATATATATATATATATATATATATATATATATATATATATATATATATATATATATATATATATATATATTGGTTTTTGGGGAAAGGAAATGGCGCAGTATCTGTCTCATATATCGTTGGACACCTGAACCGCGCCGTAAGGGAAGGGACAAGGGAGGGAGTGAAAGAAGAAGGGAAGAAGGAGGTGCCGTAGTGGAGGGCTCCAGAATAATTTCGACCACCTGGGGATCTTTAACGTGCACTGACATCGCACAGCACACGGGCGCCTTAGCGTTTTTCCTCCATAAAAACGCAGCCACCGCGGTCGGGTTCGAACCCGGGAACTCCGGATCAGTAGTCGAGCGCCCTAACCACTGAGCCACCGCGGCGGGTAAACGTGCACTGATATCGCACAGCACACGGGCGCCTTAGCATTTTTCCTCCATAAAAACGCAGCCGCCGCGGTCGGGTTCGAACCCGGGAGCTCCGGATCAATAGCCGAGCGCCCTAACTACTGAGCCACCGCGGCGGGTCTATTCATGGTCGCAAAGCATGAATAAGTGGCGTGACCCACCGGTGACCTACGGAGCAGTGAACGTGTTTACTCACATTACGCGCACGATCTTTCGGAGGCAGGAAGCCTCCAAGCCTCCAAGCATCTTTAGGAATATAGGGCATAGAAGATGTTGTTTATAGCGCACATTTTCCATCCACATAATCACGACAGCAACGAATACACGCAGTTAAGGCTTTTCTGGCCACCGCACCAAACTACGCGGAAATGGCATCATTCAGTGTGTTACATCGCCTTCGTTCTCAGTTATCTTTTCTTTCTTTTCGTGCACAGCTCGGGATTCGTGTACACACTTTCAAACGGGGCGTAGCCATCTTGAAAATACTGTCCGCATCCTGACATGCCAACCTGACGCGTTCTTACACATCTGAGCACCTGCCAGACGCCGGTTTCCGTTTGCGGATCGGCCTGTACAACACGCGGAGTGCAAAACACAGTGACACAACCTTCACAATCAACATTCCGAGATGGCTGGGATAGCTCAGCGAAGCCGAAATGATGGATTGTATACATTCAAAGGGGGGGGGGGGGAGCCAGCGACTCACACACAGACGCCACCGCCGAATTTCGGTTCAAGGATTAGAGGAGGCAAGCCCGGTATAGCACAGAAGCCAAAAGCGGTATGCGGCTAACGGACGCATTACCTCACACCCCTCCCTTTCCTCTCTTCCTCGCTCGTCGGGAGTTGGGCTTTTACAGTTGCGAAAACTTCGGCGCCACCCGCTTGGATAAGCGCTTTGCGCAACGGCGTCTGCATGCAAGCAAGGCATATAGGTATATACAGAGAAATGCGGGGTAACGTCATCCACTGGCATTCCGGCACGCGCCTCTCGAAGAAGGAAGGCGTCACGCCGCTTTCCGCGTGTGCGTGTATAGCTTCGCCTGACGAGGGGCGTCGTGCGCTACGCGAAACGCTTTTCCTTCGACGCGCACGGGCTGTTGTTGCGCTACGCGAGGGACTGTGTGCGCACAACAGCAGGCAGCTGCGCGCGCGTGACCCACGCGGTGGGGAGAGGGGGAATACGTGGAGAAATACGAGATCTGCAGCGGAGGGAGAGAGGGTGTTGGACGCACCGCCTGACCTGCGGAAACTGGAGTTGACAGGGAGAGACGGAGAGGAAGCGATCTGGTTCGGTCGTATTTTGTGTGTGTGACTGCCGTATTGACGTGTGTGGGGAAATGCTATATATGCAGGTGCAGCCCACATATCCGAATGACGGAGCGGCATTTGTCTAGTAGGAGAGAGGGGGGGGGGGGGGACAAACTGACGACCGCGGCGCAAAGGGAAGCACCGGGCTGGGGTACGCGGAAAAATGATTATTAAACGGCGATAAGGCGTCATTGACAAGGCAGATGTGTTGTGCTTACGCACATGGAATGAATTGCCATTTCGTTGGTGTCTGCATTACCAATATGATATTCGATCCCCAGTGTTGTCGGGTGCCCACCGGTGATATAATGGGTACAAGCTTTCCCCTGGTCTGGTGCTCGGCTTATTTAGGGTGAAATGTTTGGGAAATGGGTCTTTGACCCCACCTCGAGTAGAAGAAAATACCTTGTGCCATGGCGCTCTTTGGCCACAGATGACCCTGTGCCATAAAAATCCATCTTCATCATCGCCAATATGACATTATGGTCACGTTATAGTGGGAACTAGAGAGACACATGATGGAACACCCGACAACGTCGTTGGCGCGCGTTCTTGCTGACTGCGCTCGCTGTCAGCAATTGTCCTGTGTGCGTGCGCGTTTAATGGCACGGCGAGACAGTTGGCAAAATTAGAGAATCAACAGTTGACCGGCTAACAAGAATGCTAAATATGCGCTAAGTAGTACAACGCTAAATGAGACTGTGACGATATGGAAGCATATGATGTCTCCCTGCTGTGTGCCGAAAATAGGAAATAAACAAAATCCTCCTTTGCATGCCTTACTTATTCTCTCTTTGATGTATTTCCGTAACAAGCCGAATGCCTGCTTCGGTTAATAAGTGGAGTCAAATTAATTCCTCAGCAGGGCTTAGCGCAGCAGCAGAGGACTTTGTAGCATTGTAAAATAATTAAGTAAAAGAATGCCTGGACCGGCTGCTTACACAGGCTAGCAGGAGAGAATTCAAACAAAATTAGCTGTGCAAGTTAGTTGCCTTGATTTCTCTTCGGAAGCCGGAACGTGAGCGCCGTATCCATGACTCACTCTCGTTGTTTTTTTTTTTTTTTTTTGCTCACCTAACCACAGGGCTGTGCTCCAACGGTTTGTTCTTTCTCACTGTACGCAAGAATTCATACCCGTGCTCCAAACCGCCCTTGTAGAGACAAACACCAACTCGCGCATAGCGTCTGTTTGGCACATGTAAAAGTAATAAACACGTGCGCAATCGTCCAGTGTGCATCCATGAATTAAAAAAATAAGAATGAAAAGTATAGAAAACAGATACCTCAACTGCAACCGTACCTGCCGCGGTGGCTCAGTGGTTAGGGCGCTCGGCTACTGATCTGGAGTTGCATGGTTCGAACCCGACCGCGGCGGCTGCGTTTTTATGGAGGCAAAACGCTAAGGCGCCCGTGTGCTGTGCGATGTCAGTGCACGTTAAAGATCCCCAGGTGGTCGAAATTATTCCGGAGCCCTCCACTACGGCACCTCTTTCTTCCTTTCTTCTTTCACTCCCTCCTTGATCCCTTTCCTTACGGCGCGGTTCAGGTGTCAACGATATATGAGAGAGATACTGCGCTATTTCCTTTACCCAAAAACCAATTACTATTATTATTGTTATCAGTGGCAACCATACCGTATTTGGACCACGAAGGCCTGGCCAAGGCGAAGACACATTTGTTTCAAAAGTGTTCTTCCTCAGGCTACTGAATATGCTAGTCAATGCTGCATTCTTCATTACTCAAATAGTGCGAGATCTCTATGTCGTTTTTGATCATTTCCTGCGTCATCTTGTTCGTGTTCTAATCATTTCTGTTCCTGATTACTGTCATTTCTGTGTTCCTCTCCTGCAAGAGAAAAGAGGAAGAAATGAACGAAAGCTACGTCGTGGCAAAAAAAAAAGGGTAACTGTACCGAAAGACATGGTCGCTGCAGCGGGAAACGTTCACCATGATGCCTGAACCCTGAAGGCTCGTAGGATGTTCTGCCTTTCTTTCTTTCCCCGCGCTTCGCGGGAGCGTCCTTCACGGCACGCTCCGAGGCAGTGGGGGAAAGGGCGCTTCTCCGGTCTCCTTGACGTGCGCGCGACACGCCCAAAAACAGAATCGCTGCTGTCGCTCGCGTCACGAAGCGGGCCGCGCAGTGTGTACTGCTCCAGGCGAGCAGTGTGGGACTAGCTAGCGGCTGGTCTCAAATTTGGCTCTGTGACCACTCACTGTTCTGTTTCGAGATCGATGCTTAGCCGCCGTGTTGTGATGGACAACAGAAATTATTTATATGAATAGGGGGAAAAAAGGCTCTCACAAATTTTGGTCCCTCAGTGAGCGATGAAGTGAAGCTCATAGCTTGCCGTTTCTTCCGTCACAAAAGCGTCCACTCCGATGTCCACCGGAGCATATTCTCATTCTTCCCGCAAGCGAACACAGCAGCTTTCAGTCACGAATATTTAAAGGATCATTACGAGGAATTTGGGACCAGGAATCATTTCCAGCGCTTCTAGTTCTCTTGGGTGCCACCACGTGGTGCATATCTGTGAGCATTAAGAATCAGCTAGCGCGCTGACATCACCCGTGACGTAAGAAAGAGAACTACGGAGTGGCTGCAGAACAGAATCTGATAGACCGCTAGGCTTAGCGGCACTGGCCGGGAACTGTCCCAAATTCCTCGTAATGTGACAACGATGCCACCCACCCACGGCTGGAGAAGTGCACCAGCCCCCCTCCTAGCAGACCGACTCTGGCGAGGTGCGCAAACTACGGAACTGGACATAATTGCTAGATGCAACCTGAGTCGTGAAATCTCTCAATCTTTTTTCCTGCAGAACACACAGAAAAGAAAAGAAATAAGAGCCCAAAATTGGAGATTGTTATCTAAACGCCGGAGTGCAGTAACCTGCCTTGAGGGATTTGCATAGCGGAAGTATTAAGACAACGCTAAGAGCGAACGCTTGACTCAAACCAAGAGCGAACAGGGGAGCGACGGTAGCTAATTGCCTATTGTTTTGCTGCCGAATCGTGCCTGCAGCGCTCGGCATGCAGTGGACCGTAAATAATTACCTTTGCGTCTGTAACGTTTCCAGTAGAGTTTAGTTCTTTTCGCGACTGTATCAGCGACTGTTCACTTACCTTGGCTATTTGATTTTTCCCCTAGATATCTTTCGCTGACTGTACCTGTTGTCGACTGCCCAACAGAAAAGAATTAAGAAGAAACACCGGGAGAAAATACCGTGTCCCCGCCGTCTGTTATTGCTCGGTTAATCTTCTTCGCGTCGAGTGTACTTTGTCGCTGGCTTAAAGGCTTTCTTGCAGACCCGCTGTTTTTCTCGATGGCGGGACGGGCCTCAGCATGCCCGACAAACAACACACAAAAGCGTCATAGTTTCCATTTGCGTCAAAGACAAAAACGAAGACATTCTAAACAACAAACGTTTACCTTTCGGTAAAGAAAGTATTAGGGGGGCGCTGTCCAGCACTTAACATAAGTAATCATCGATGTGCGATGAAGTCCAAAAGAAGAAAGCGCGCCAGTTGTCCATTCTGGCCCAGTCGTAAATCGTTAGCGAATTCCGGCAGCTAGCGTATAGTTCGCTCGCTACCACCGCCGCCTTGTGCCGAGCGTAGAACGGCTCTTTGGACAAGAAAAAGCGTTCTCAGCATGGCGTCCATCTAGTTCTTTCTCTGCTTTTGTGGTCCTGTACCGGCGGCCACCGACGCTGATGGTAGCAGCAACTTGAAGGCGTCTGTGGAAGCCGCGCCATATTCGCACGCCGCGCCACGAGTGCGGTATCTCTTGTGCGACGGACGCCCGCCGAGCCGAAGATTTATGGCGCTCGCGGCACGGTGGTTCGCGTTGCTGCTGCTGCTGCTGCGGCGGCGCGGTGGCGTGAACACTGTCGCTTCGGGAGTTCGCCCGCGCGCTCAATCGCGGGTTTCGGAGGCGACGTCGTGGTCCAAAACGCGGAACCAATGCAGCGCAGTTCGGTACAGCGCGGTGGAACTGGAAGTCGTGGTAAGTTTTGCAGGCGAGAGCAAGTTGATAATGTTGGGAAATATGCGTTGGGGAGACCTTATTGGGGGGCTGGTACAAAGTAAGGGCGAGACGGTATCCCCTGAATTTCCACTCTTTTTCCCGACACGTAGAGTGTTAGTGCAGCCATCAGCATCGCCATCGACCAACCCGATCGCGTCCTCCGATGGACAAAGGTCATCGGTGTCTGATTAGCGCTGTCCTGTGCCCCTGCTATCCGGAAATAATAATAATAATAATAATTGTTTTTGGGGGGAAAGGAATTGGCGCAGTATCTGTCTCATATATCGTTGGACACCTGAACCGCGCCGTAAGGGAAGGGATAAAGGAGGGAGTGAAAGAAGAAAGGAAGAATGAGGTCCCGTAGTGGAGGGCTCCGGAATAATTTCGACCACCTGGGGATCTTTAACGTGCACTGACATCGCACAGCACACGGGCGCCTTAGCGTTTTTCCTCCATAAAAACGCAGCCGCCGCGGTCGGGTTCGAACCCGGGAACTCCGGATCAGTAGTCGAGCACCCTAACCATTGAGCCACCGCGGCGGGTCCGGAAAATTCCGCTAATCTCATTTCCCCGCTTTACACACTTTACGCATGCTGCGCTTTGGCAACAATATCTTACAGTTTGCTCTATGTCTCGGCAGTGTAAGTTGCCAATGGTGAACATACGTCAACTATACTTGGACAAAGCTTTGCCGAAGACTACAGGATTTCTAAACAGTTTTTGCCGGCGACCGTGGACGTTTGTGCCTGGTCTTTAATTGCTTTGTCACAGCCCCGGCTTTCCGGGGGCGGTTAAATTGGCGGTCTATCCACCGGCATCCTCAGGCGCGGCCGCACAGACTCTTGGCGGCTATGTGGTCGTCATACGCGTCTCATCTTATTCGGTTTGTACAACGCTGCACGTAACTAACGAGCATTGGCGTTGAACTGAAGGCAGGAAAAATGAGACGGCAAACGTACAGGGCAGGAGAAGTAAGCGGGGCGCGCATTGTAGCGCGCGTGGGCCATTCGCGGGCCCCGTTTGTACTGTCAGAAAAGGGGGCGCCTCCTCCGCACTCCCTCCCTCCAGGGAAGGGAGCAAAGACAGAGGGGAACGGCCACTGGGAGCGTTGGCGACCGCGTGGACGGCTCACACGCCTACCCCGTAAACCACCACCTGTGGCGTCGTGGCCCGGTTGGTTCGGCTTGGGTTTGGGCACAAAGGAGACCTTGTTAGCGCACGTAGAGATGTACGGCGGGCGTTACGCGGAAGAGGCCAGGTGGATGCGGCGGCGGCCTCCCACGTACTACGCACGCATTCCTCTGCCACTCCCCCTACGCCTTCTTCTCATCGTTGCTCGCGAAGGCGGTTGGAATGCGTGCAGGGTTTATAGGGCTCTCGTTGTGTTCGGTGTTGGTGAGATGCGCCGGCTTACGGGACAAGTCAAAGCTTCGTTATCACGAATGTTGGCTATTGCGAAGTTGGGCATTTCTTTTGACGGAGTAGGAACGAAGTAGGAGATTGCTTCGCTGTAATTCCAAGACAGCTGTGGCCGTACTGCTTGGACTGAACAAGGTTGAGGTTGAGGTGTTGAATGCTACAGGTGGGGTTAGCCTTGCTTTATCTGCCGGCAATTGCTCCACCGCAGCGTCCCTTCGATATTAACAATGCCGCATCTACCCCGCTAAGCGCACAGTCTCTTATGATAGCACACATTCTCTCCCGCAGTCACCATCTATGCACACAATCAATCCACACAGTTCACATCACAGTCCACTCCAGAAGTCACCATCTATGCACATATTCAGTCACAGTAGAACATAGGCCATTGTAGTGCCACACTCCATACACACATTCACTCACAGTATAAAGTAGTCCACTCCGGAAGACACCATCTACGCACACATTCAATCACAGTAGGCCATAGTCCGTTCCTGCTGTCACAAAGTTCGTTCAGGGCCATAGGCACTCTTTTCGTGTTATCCGTTCTTTATCTGCTTTGGTTGCTAATGCCGCTCTCTTTACACATGCCTTACGTGCTAATCTGACGTACTGAGTTTGTCTGCTTACTAGAAGCTCGCCGATAATCTGCAGGATAATCCGCCGTGGTCGGCTGACAGATAGCAGGAAAAGCTGTTAGCACTATAGACCGAACCTGCTGATGACGTCTTATGAAGCATTTGATTAGTTTGAGTTAAAGGGGCTTTATTTGACGAGTGTCTACTGGTAACTACGTGAACAATCGAATTGTGAGTGCCGCATTGCGAGGGCGACATATTGTATAATGTTACAGGAGAAAGAACGTGCAAATAAAACATTGACCTAATACATTGCTCGGCCGTGGTTCTGTAGGCGTTGATGGGTGTAGTCATGTGGAAGAATAGTGCGTGGGAATCCTACCCACCTTTGCTCTTTCCTTCCCGGAAACGAGAAGTGCAGCTCAAGAGGGCAGTGGAACCAGTTCCATCCAGCGGACTCCGCGGAGCTACCGAGCGCTAGAGATTGCTCGGGAGCGCATTGTTGCAGATAAATATCAAGCGTCTGTGTAACTCGTAACTCACAAACGTAGTATAGCGCCAGAAAACCATGCCAGAGCTAACTAACGGATGAAGGACAGTAACGTATCAGCGCGGTGGTGATAACAACCCAGACTGCGCAGCGCCACCTACACACCCGTGCCCTCGATCATTTTCACCCGGAAGCGCTCTTCTCACCCGGTTCAAAGAGAGCAGAAGCCGCTGAGCCGAAACGTCAGCACGCGCGTGCTCGCGCCCGCTGTCGTCGTTCGCGATTGAGGGAGGTGCTGATAGCTGCTGAGCGTATTCTGTGCTTCGCCTCCGTATCGCCCTCGGGCAGCAGGCGGCGTGGGCGCCACTCACGACGTAAACATGACAGCCTCCTTGATATACGGCACGCTCATATACTATATGCCGCCTCGTCGCCATCCCGGTGGAGAGGCGGGAAGGAGGGAGTGGTGGGGGATGCTGCGATATGCGCCTAGCGCAAGCCGAGCGGCATCATCTGCGCTGCCGGAGCGGCTGCTGCCAGTAGTGCTGCTGCTGTTGCTGCCGTAGTTTGAAATATGGCGTCACTCATGGGGAGGGGATCAAGTCACGCCCGGGGATTGTAGCTTGGCTTGCGCGATGCGTAGGCGTGGCGCTGCAGAAGGAAACATGCACTGCTCTGGCGCGGACGCCATCTGTTGCAGGGAGGCGCGTGTGGCCTGCGAATGTTATACGGCTCCTCGCCCGCTTGCTTGGGGCCGATAAGCGGAACTGCTTGCAAGCAGCCGCGCCACCTGACACGTGCGACGCCCGCTGCGAGATGTACGCTTGTTCGAGTGCCTGGCCCGTGTATAGGTTGCGTCGTGCCCCGGTGAGAAGACCTGCGATTCATTCGTGGAGCATGTGTGTATACGAAGTGGCCCTATACATGCTTCGGGCAGGCTGCGTTCTGAGATATGCCTCATGTTTGAAGGTTCTGAGATCCGGTGGGGCGTTGAGCCTTCCTACGGCGCTACTCTTTTGGAATGTAGCAGAGTTGACAAATAGCCGTGTTTGTACGGGCACATTTTGAAGCTTCAGCGTGACAAGTAGACAAGGTCAAAGAGAAACGGCTGCAGTACTTTGTGTTCTTTCTTTCGCTTCGACCACCTTCATTTTTCGCGCTAAAGCTTTGAGATGTCTTCTGGAATGCCAGCATAAGTTTCCCGCAATCGTCCTACATGTCGTCGCGACAGCTGATCACTGAGGCTTCCTGCTTCCGGACTTAGGACGGGCGTTGCACGCCGGTCGGCTGCAGTGGCCCTCCATGCTTGCCAGAGTGAAGTGCGAAGCGAGTATTAGTGCCCACGCAACCGTCCTGGATGCTGCACACTGCCAGGCGTGCGTCGCTACGGATACCTGCATCGCATGGCTTCTTGTGATTTGCCGTTGTGACATTCGGTGTGTCAGGGCTAGCAAGAGATGCGCCTAAACGCCACAGAGCCCAGGCAGGAACTGCATGGTATTTATATTCACACCTGCAAGCGCACCTCTGCGTGCCAGGCCGGCGCCGACTATCGTCTTTGGATTTCCTCACCTTCAGTAGTACAAGCGTCTCCTAGTCACGCTTATAAGCCCGGCCCTTGCAACCTCATCTATGCTCCAGAGGCAACGTTCTGTGGTTTTGTAGTTAGAACCTACGAGCGCGAGCTGTAAGCTTCCAGACGTGTTGCGGTTGGACTGCGCATGCGCGCGTGGGAATGGCGCTCTCATGTAAAGCCTTCTCGCTCATATATTTTTCACTGTGCAACCACAGAAAGTAAACTCCACGAGTACACCGCCGTTTCCATATTTCACCGAATGGCAGCTCCTTCTATCGCTCTCCGAGTCCCTTCGAGTGCCACTCAATGCAGCCAGGGCACCGCGACAGCAGCAGCAGCAGAAGCCCTGTCCCTTCTTTCCACAGCGTGGCGTCGGCGGGCGGAGCAGCAGCAGCAATCGGGTCGTTAGCGCACCCTTATGGCCGGTTGATGGGGGCGGCGGCTCCCACGCGTGCCGCTGCTCGCGCGCAGTTCGGTTTCTCGACCTCCGACCCTTTGGGCAACGAACGGCTGAGCTACGCGTCGGGTCACGGTGCCAGAGTGGAGTGATTGAAGACGGCCGCGACCCAGGCGTCTTCTTTCTCTCTCTATTCCCTGCCCTCGCGCGATTGCGAGGGTGTCGAACGCAGCTAGGGCCGCGCCTCCCCGCCGCCAACGACCTCTTCAGCCTCGGAGGCCGCATGGGCTCAGCGCGCTCTGCGGCGCGTGGGAGCCGTCACGATTCATTTGCGCCAACTGTTGGCGTCGGAAAATCACGACACATCCGCCCGCGCCCACCGACCGATTGCGATGGCCAGGGGTCGTTGCCGAACCTTACTAGACTTCACAGCTCCCATATATGAGGAGGAGGAGGAGCAGAAAATAAAGGAAAGAGGAGAAAAGGCATGTGAATGTAAAGGAAACAGGCGTTTTGCTTCTTTGCCCCCAAATACTGTAATGAGCCATCATCATCAATGGAACTTTTCAAGCAACCGTTACCGTCGCAACCACGATTAACTGAGGTGCTCGTTGTCGGGTGCCCCGTGCGCTGCACATGAGCAATAACGCTGACACTCTGAGAATAACGGTAGCAGTATACGCTATATGGCGTTGTAATCTGGGTAACGATCTTATGATACTTGACATCACTGTTGCAGAAGGCACGCGGATATTTTTCAAGCCATAAGCAAGCGCAGTTTTGACTCTCGTGCAATGCAAACGCGGCTGCTCCACCACGTCTTCGCTCGTTGGAAGGCAGAAAATCTGTTCCTTTTTTCTTCTTTTTTAGTAGAATATTTTATATTTGCCGGCGCGGATAACGCTACACTCTGAGAACAGATACGTTAGATCAGCCGCCTAGCACTCACATATACAAGGCGCGTGTGCCGCACAGATAAACTGTTCACGCTCAGCGGGAAATAAGTAATGAATTTTCCTGGTGTCTTAGTTAAAAAAAAATCCTCGAAATCTATCCAAAAATTCACGACAAACGCGCAGCAGTCGCAGTCTTGAGAGCACCGAGAGCTAAACAGACATTGCCCGCTTGGTATTTGCAACGGTACTCGAGAAACCCGGCTCCGTGGGGCACCGTCTTGTTCCCACGGCTAGGCCAGAGGGCGTTCCCTTCGAGCACCCCCACTCAACAGGAGAACCCCTCCACATGACGGGCACGTGCGTGCCTGGCAAGTCTTTAAATATACACCGTGAGAGCTGGGTCTTATCGAGAGTTTAATAGGGGGCGCAAACAACGACCGCGATTGAGTAGGACGTCGGGGTGGCAGGCGTGACTCAGAGCAGCAGCGGGACGGAGATGGGGAGATGTAGAACGCCGTCCTCTGCCACCCCTGCCCGCCCGGTCTGCGCCCATCACCCGACCGCACTTGAGAGACGGGAGAGAGTTTGCTTTAGCAAGAACCTGATATAGCTCCGTAGTTGCTGTAGTATATATGCCTGCTGCGGCAACAACGAGTGTAAGGTATACAGCTGTACCAGCACTCTTTCTGCTAGGTATTCCAACCCACGCTATAATGTCCCGTAGGGGGTGTTAGGTGTGGGGCTTCTCTCCCGTAGCAGGCCACCGGTGTTGGGGGATTACGCTTCGATCCCACCGCTGCCACCAGTTGTTAGATGCGGGCCCCTGGTTCGCCTGTGCCGTCTCTCGCCAAGGTCGGTGTCCCCGGGTTCCGGATCGGGAGACTGCTGTAGTGGGGTTGACGAAGAGATGAGAGGGTCTTCGAGGTGAAGGAGAGACTGAAGGGTTTATTTACATTTATACAAAGATTGAAAGAGTGAATCGGGAGCTGGCGAACACACGCCAGATCGCTGCTTAAATAGGGTCCGCTGTCCCCAGGTCCCTAGTTGGGGAATCTAGTTCATTAAAAATGCGTCGAATCACTGTGATGTAGATCACGTGTCCAGTCTTCCGGGTCCGCCCCCATCCACACACTCTTGCCACTTCTGGCAGATTAGTGTCCGCGCTGTCCAGGCTTCAGTGATGAATAGCCCGAAGGGGGTCCCATTGAGAGCGTTGAAGGTCAGTCACCTGCACTTCACAGCGGTAGTGTGGGGGCGAATGGATCCCACCGCAGTTCGCAGAAGCTGTCACGTAGAGCGTGGGAAAGCACAGTCCAAGTCGAAGTTGTTTTCGAAGCACGAAGATTCCAGAGACGTTGGCTTAGCCAAACCCGGCCGCATTTGTCACGGCTGATTTGCAGTTCCGCCGCTCGCCGGCTCCCCCGCCGTCCCCTCCGGGAGAAAAATGTCCCGGGTTGGTCCGGCGTTGAGAACAAAAGACAGGTTCACTAAAGCCTTTCT
Organism: Amblyomma americanum; assembly: GCA_030143305.2. Taxonomy (NCBI): domain Eukaryota; kingdom Metazoa; phylum Arthropoda; class Arachnida; order Ixodida; family Ixodidae; genus Amblyomma; species Amblyomma americanum. Next base: position 70,425 of record JARKHS020001484.1, on the reverse strand, counting down.
CAGACAGCGGGGAGCCGTTTCACCCCTTAAACAGCAGGGGGGGGGGGGGGGGGGGAATGACCCTTGTAGACGCCACCACCTGCACTCGTAGCGCTGCAACCACATCGACGGCCCTTTGAAGCCTCGGTAGATTGATGAGTCCCAGTGGCTTTAATATTCTTGGCATGTTGGCGTCTCCAAACGTAACAGCTCCTCCGCGGCCAGGACAATCTCGATCGGCCAGTGGTCACAATCACTGGTCGAGGAGAGATGACTTGAGTTGTAGCGTGGGAGGCCCTTCTGCATCTTGTCTGCAAGCACAGAGTAGAGTCCTAAACCTCGGACAACGGAGGCATTAGTCGAAATCAGCCACTCAACATGGCGCCACTCCCCAGGCAGTGCACGAAATTCACCCGAGAGCCGCCAGGCTGTTTTGCAATACTACTGCATTGTCAATGTAAACGTAAGCACAAAATTTTGTAGCTGACAGCAGTAATCTCGGCTACTAAGAACAGCTTCCATGTCTGCCAAATTCGCTGCCAAAGCCCGATTCGCCGAACACGGCTTGAAGAGAGGTGGCAAATTTGGAAGCAAAAGAAAAAGGATAATAGGACACCACGCCAAAACAAAGCTAACTAGTACCTAAAAAAAATACGAAAAGGCACCGAATTGCCACCGAACGGATACCTCAATTATGGGAATAACCTGCTCAATCCGTCGGCATTGCCATGACATTTGCCCCTTTTGTATCGCACAGAAAAGTTATATTGCTGGAGGGCTAGACTCCATCGAAGCAAGCGGCCATTCTTGGGCGACATTTGACGCAGCCATGTAAGCGGACAATGATCTGTCTCGAAAGTAAATTTCGCCCCGTAAACATAACAGGCTAGCTTCTGTGCGGCCCAAACCAGACAAGCGCATTCCTTTTCCGAAGCGCTGTAGGCTTCTTCCCTTACGGTTAACTTCCTGCTGGCATAAAGGATAGGGTGCTCCTCATTGTCGTCTCCGACTTGGCTTAATACGACCCCCATACCCCGGTCGCTGGCGTCACACTGGACCACGAATTCCTTGCTGTAGTCCGGCGCGCGTAACACGGGCCGCGAAACCAGCACGCTCTTCAAGCTCTGAAACGAAATTTCTTTTGCTGCGTCCCAGATAACGCTATTCGGCTTTTCTTTGCGAAGCGCATCGGTCAAAGGACTTGCTAGCTGTGAATAGTTGGGTATGTACCTTTGGTAGTACCCCACCAGACCGAGAAATGACCGTACATCCGTCTTAGTTCGGGGCTGCGGGAATTCAGCGATAGGGGCTATCTTGAGGTCTGACGGTCTCCTCGTCCCCATCACTTGTACAGAAAGCTGCTACAGCTCTTCTCCGCAGAATTCTGCAGTCTCACTTCATTCGCGTAATCTTTGAATAGCAAAATCGGCTATCTAACCTAGCGCCGCTAAACACAGGTACTCAAATGGGCACAAATTCACGTACTTTCATTGCCTCTGCAATGCGTTAGCTACACTATCGCGAATGAGACAAACGTTTGGTATCTAACTATGGCCCCCAACAAAACTTGTCGTCCGGTATTTGCTAAAGATACAAAGCGAAACGTGCGCTCAAAATTCAAACACAAAGAAATTTGCTTACTCGGAACGGTTCTACATAAGCAAACAGCTTATCATCAACTCGGGATATGTCTTCGCTGAACTCCTGTGAGTGCCTTTATCACTTAGTAGCATCTCAAATTGAAACACGTCCTTTCTAACTCAATGGCACAATTACCTTTATTTAAGTGTTAAGAAAACAGTGACACTTGATCAAATCCAAATTTTTTAACCTAAAACAAAGTAGCATTTCCTTCCCCGTTTTTACACGCACACACAAAAAAGAGGAATAAAAAAAACAGCTACTTCGAATTGCTACGCGGGGTCAAACATGGCTCACCACCCCCGCGTCGAAAGGATTAGTCCTTCAGCCGCGCCCGCCGGGGTCGCGCTCTGACTGATTGTACGACTGTCAACTCGTGACAAAGGGCAACTGAAAGAAGACATTCCTGATCGCTACTGTCATCTCCACAGCCCCTCGACGCGCTCAGAAGGCCCCGGTAGCCCATGCAGTGCCGATAACCGATTCCGGGCGACGGACAGCGACCGGAGCGAGAAGCTGCTCTCTGTTCTCGCCCCAAGCAAGCCCGCCTACCCTTTCGCCCTGCGCGCTTCCTCGAATACAGTGCGGAAAGTGCAGGACCCATCCTTGTCAATTGTGGGCGCCGAACACGCCTGCATGCGTGGTCTTTATTGCTCGACCCCTGAGCTCGCATGCGCCGGGTGTACCGCAATCTAGCGCCCTCTGATCTTTCCTGCCACTTTGCCTTTTTCTTTACCGCCTTTCTGTCAGGTCGGGGTTGTCTGGGTCTTAACGCTGGCCGATGCCCTTTCAAGAACCTCGCTCCTGTCCTGCTTGCAAGATGCGCTTTTCTCTTTCTGTTACTGCGGTCACCTTTAGAAGCACCTGCGCGTGCCGCCTGACCAGTAACTTTAGCTGCAAAATTACAAGGTCCCATGCGGGAAGTCTTTTCTTTCCCTTCTGCCGCACTTATATCTGTGCTAACGTTAGCACCTGTCTGCGCTCCTGGATTTAGGGCTTGGCATTTCAACCGTTTTTTCTTGGTCCGTGCCCTCTTCCTGTTTTTACGCCTAGACACTTCCGTTTGTGTCTCCTGATCACAACTAGCTTGATCTAGTTTTTCAGAGGCACCTCGGAGACCATTCATCCAATTGCAAACTGGCCGCTTTGCCTTCGCAGGTCAGTGTCAGCTCCACACCGCTGACAGACGAACCTTCCGCTGCCCCCGAGTTGGGCAGTTCGCTTTCCTGAAGGCAGTCATCCACCGCCCGCTTATCGGCCTGAGCGCTTACCCCTGAAACGCCCTGCTCGTCTGCAATTGAGCTTTCGTCCTCTGTCTCCGCGTGGCTTTCGATACTGCGTTTCAACATTACAGCTCCGCAGCCTTCCTGACGGTTGTGCGCTGTTTCACAGTACTGTTTCACGTCGTCACGTCTGTCCAACTGGAACGATCCGGCCTGACTCGCTCTCTCTGGAGTCCTGCCTCTCAAGATCTCATCATCCAGTTTCTTTAGCTCATACGTGTGCGCTGTTTCACAATACTGTTTTATGTCGTCACGTCTGTCCAACTGGAACGATCCGGCCTGACTCGCTCTCTCTGGAGCCTTGGCTCTCGAGATCTCATCATCCAGTTCCTTCATTTCATGCACAAGCTGCAACCTTCTGAGCTCCCGTTCCTCTCGCTCGGCCACTAGCCGTTGGCGCTCAGTTTCCTCTCTCTTTCGCTCCCGCTCATCTTCCTCTTTCTTTCGCTCATCTTCCTCTTTCTTTCGCTCATCTTCCTTTTTCTTTCGCTCCGCTTTGAGGAGTTCCCACGTATCGCTAACTGTTTCTTCATTGGCCGTTTCCAAGAGCAATGTGCAAATGTGTGACTTTTTCATCTTCTCCTCTACATCTACACCCAACTCTTCACACAATGACAGCAAATCTGACCTTAGCAACTTCATTAGATCCATGTTTACTGTTCCGAGCCTTGAACTTTGCTGCACAACTGTTGACGTGAGCTACACACACTTGTCTCACTGAACAACTTCCCTCGATTCCCAGCAGTTCAATGTATTAACCCAAACAATTGAAGCCTGGCGAATCTCAAGCAAAGTTCAAGCACTCACCCACGGAAGCAACACCACGCCGCATGGTCGATCCAACCGCTGCCAACCAGTTGTTAGATGCGGGGCTTCTCTCCCGTAGCAGGCCACCGGTGTTGGGGGATTACGCTTCGATCCCACCGCTGCCACCAGTTGTTAGATGCGGGCCCCTGGTTCGCCTGTGCCGTCTCTCGCCAAGGTCGGTGTCCCCGGGTTCCGGATCGGGAGACTGCTGTAGTGGGGTTGACGAAGAGATGAGAGGGTCTTCGAGGTGAAGGAGAGACTGAAGGGTTTATTTACATTTATACAAAGATTGAAAGAGTGAATCGGGAGCTGGCGAACACACGCCAGATCGCTGCTTAAATAGGGTCCGCTGTCCCCAGGTCCCTAGTTGGGGAATCTAGTTCATTAAAAATGCGTCGAATCACTGTGATGTAGATCACGTGTCCAGTCTTCCGGGTCCGCCCCCATCCACACACTCTTGCCACTTCTGGCAGATTAGTGTCCGCGCTGTCCAGGCTTCAGTGATGAATAGCCCGAAGGGGGTCCCATTGAGAGCGTTGAAGGTCAGTCACCTGCACTTCACAGCGGTAGTGTGGGGGCGAATGGATCCCACCGCAGTTCGCAGAAGCTGTCACGTAGAGCGTGGGAAAGCACAGTCCAAGTCGAAGTTGTTTTCGAAGCACGAAGATTCCAGAGACGTTGGCTTAGCCAAACCCGGCCGCATTTGTCACGGCTGATTTGCAGTTCCGCCGCTCGCCGGCTCCCCCGCCGTCCCCTCCGGGAGAAAAATGTCCCGGGTTGGTCCGGCGTTGAGAACAAAAGACAGGTTCACTAAAGCCTTTCTCAGACAGCGGGGAGCCGTTTCACCCCTTAAACAGCAGGGGGGGGGGGGGGGGGGGGGGGAATGACCCTTGTAGACGCCACCACCTGCACTCGTAGCGCTGCAACCACATCGACGGCCCTTTGAAGCCTCGGTAGATTGATGAGTCCCAGTGGCTTTAATATTCTTGGCATGTTGGCGTCTCCAAACGTAACAGGGGTATAGTTTTACGCAGGGGTGAGATCTGCAGAACTGCGCGCTTTGTAGTGCCGAAGCGTTGGGAGGCTGAATTAGTCTTATTTACGGTCATGGACAAAAGCTTGTGGGACGTGGATTCGCGTAAAATAATTTATTTCTTCATTGCCTCGGTAGCTAGTCAGCTGGTATACTTCCAGAATGACAGCCGCCGCGGTGGCTGAGTGGTTATGGCGCTCGGCTGCCGGCCCGAAAGACGCGGTTTCAATCCCGGCCGCGGCGGTCGAATTTCGATGGAAGCGAAATTCTAGAGGCCCATATGTGCTGTGCGATGTCAGCGCACGTTAAAGAGCCCCAGGTGGTCGAAATTTCCGGAGCCCTTCACTACGGCGTCCCTCATAGCCTGAGTTGCTTTGGGAAGTTAAATTCCCCATAAACCATAATAAACTTCCAGAATGTGGAGCACACATGACAGCTCGGGCTTCTACGCTTTTCATTGACCGCATTTGCCTAACAGCGCAGAAATTAATTTTTCTCTTCAAACCCGTATCCCTTAAATTTTTGTTCACCACTGTACAAGCTGTATGCATATATGCTTATGTCAGAAACGTTAGAAAAAGTTTGTTTGTCTGTTTGTTTGTTCGTTTGTTTGTTTGAGACGGGCACTGTCTCGCCAAATTTAGTCTTGTACAATTCTGTTGAGCTTTCGCCTGTAGGAATAACCACCAGATTGGTCCTTTTCGTTCCCTGTGATAACCCACAGCCTCGTCGTCTTCCGTTACATTTTTTTCATACAATTTTTGGACATTTGGTTCGCAAGGCGCGCGTATTTGCGGCTTGTTTCTGTAGCCTGATTCCTATAAGTTTCCGCCGCATGACGTAGCTTGGCGCGAGCGAGCGCGAAGCAGCCCTGTGAGCTGTGCTCTTTGTGGCCGCTTCGCATGGAGAGACAGAGAGAGTGAAAACAAATAAAAATAAAAGCGCGTCGATCAAAGTTTTCACTACCCACTCGAAACTGTCAACTCCTACCTCGCACTGTTACGGATGCTTCACTCAGCAAAGGCGGCTCGGCAGGCACCTATCATATTTCTTTTTTATCATGCACAATGACGGATGGAAAGAGGCAAACCATCTGTCTGGGCGTATTTCTTTTTTAGATTTTTAGATTTTTCGCCTCCTTCGAGCCTGATTGGTCGCGAAGTTTCACGCATGGCGCCCTTCTTCAGAATGGGCGCAGAGGGGCCTCTCGGATGTTCGCGCAAGCGTGGAATAGGCGCAGCGTTATCGGCGCGAGTTCATTGTTCGCCACGAAAACGGAGGCCGCCGACGTAGCTTAATTCGCTCTACTTGGCCGAGAACCGCCCATCCGCGTAGGGCCTGTAGAGACCGAAGCTTCTTATTTCACGCACTGAAGCACCACGCCTCCTTTCCTGACGTGATCAATAAGCGCTAGAAGTGTCGTAAGAGTTAGGGCTTTGCGGTGTTTCAGCGCTGCAATCGCATCATCCTAGGGGCTGCTTGCAGCACCTAGGCCACGTGCATTGCAAATTGATTTTGTCCTTCCACCGCCGCCGTAACCCGCTTGATTTCCCATATGTAGTCGCTAACGTTCACCTGCAGTCCGTTTCATCATACAAATACCTAGGCGTCACACTGTGTAACAACTTATCATGGGCTACACACGTTACTAACGTCATTTCCTCGGCTAATAAAACTCTCGGATTCTTACGACGTCATCTTCGCCACGCCCCACAACAGGTAAAATTACTAGCATATAAAACTCTTGTCAAAGTTAGATTACGCATCGCCAGTTTGGAACCCTCATCAAGTTTACCTTATCAATGCGCTCGAGTCACTTCAAAACAGAGCAGTCAGATTCATTCATTCCTCCTATTCGTACGATATCAGTGTAACATCTTTAAAAGCGGAATCCAGTTTAGCGCCCCTTTCACTTCGTCGTCGTATTTCTAGCCTCTGCCTATACCATAAATTTTTCCATAGTTCGCTGCGCTGCGCTCCCTACATTGCCCCGCCAGCCGGCATATCCCACCACATTCGTCACCCTTTCCAAGTGTTTCGCCCCCGTGCCCGTACTGTTACCTGTGCCGCTTCTTTTTTTCACCGTGTTTCTGTAGACTGGAACGACCTCTCCAATGACATCGCTACCATCTCATGCCCATCCACATTCACCGAAGCTGTTACCAACCATTTTTCAACATAACACTTGTTCATTTGACTGTATGTACCCACCCCTTATGTAATACCCCCAGTGGGTCTTTAAGGTATTAAAATGAAATGAAATGAAATGAAATGCTATCAAATCTTATTGTCAGTTTTGGTGTTAACCGTAATAGGTGATGGATGGCCAGTTGCTTTCCTTCGATGGTCTGAAGTCTAAACGCGATTGCACCGAAGTCACTTCTGTTCCACTCACTCTTTAGGCATAGAGAGAGAAAAACTTTTACGTAGAATAGAGTAATTCGCAGGACCCGGGTGGTCGGGGCCCCTAGTCCAGGGCTCCTCTGGCGGCAGCTGGATGCATAGAAGAATACCGAGAACATTTAATACAGTGAAGAGCGTTTTATACATGAAAGAACACTTTATTATACATAGAACGCGTTGTACGCGGAATAACAAGCGCTATTAGGCAGCACATAGGGAGACAATGGTGGGCGCAAACTCTACAATGTATAACTGTTCTGAATGCACATCTGCTCGTGTTGTGCACGTTTTAACGCGATAGCATTCGAAACCCCGTGGGGCGTCGTCGGTCATAAAATTCCCCCATTGGCTGGAGCAAAGTGACGGCACCAGACTGAAGCATTCTTCCCATTGGCAGGAGAGAAGTGACGTCATTGGACCGGAAATGACGTCAATTCCGTTAAATGCATCAACATATGCTAATGCTACCGCCTCGTCAACACATAATGGTATGAGGAGTCCCTGTGAATTTTTTTTTTATCAGCACTAGTAAACACGTCTCTAAGTGCGGGTGTTCTTACCCTCGATTGCGCTGCACGCACTACACTAGAGCGCTCTGGGCGCCGGCTGTACGTCATTACACAGACGCCGAGCTGCGGTGACGTGCACCGCGTAGTTCGTGACGTTCCCTCACCTCGACGCGCGCCTCAACGCCCGAGCCGAGAAGCCGGTGCCACCTCCGCCCCCGACCGAGGGGCGCCATTAGGGGTCGCGGCGCCGGAGGTTGCCCCTTGGCAGAGAGAGGAAAGGCTGGCCGTCGGGGACTGGAGAAATGATGCGGCGCGGCGCTCAATGCCAAGTGCGCGCCACTCGGAGCGGAACAATGGAGAGGGAAGCGGGCACCGCGCCGGCACCGGGAAAAATGTTGCTGGCGTCCGTATACGCGCACCATTACGCGCCGGACCGTGACCGCGTTTGTCGCCGAAGAAAACAGAGAGAGAGAGAGAGAACGAAAGACAGCCGACGAACGTAAAGGGGAAAGAAAAGCAAAGGAAGCGAGAGAGGGAGAAAGAAGTGATTGTTTCCAGATATAAAGAAAAGTTTGCGCAGGACAGAGACATACGCGGGGTGCACGGGCTGGTAAGAAGCGACTCATATTGGAGAGTCGTGACCACTGGGAGCATTACCCTGGAGGCTCGTATGGGACCTCTGAACCCGATGTGCCACTCGCCATGGCACGGGAGCCATTTATGCGACTGGGACTATGCTGCCGCAGGCTGCAGTTTCAATTATGTCTGGGAACCCTTCTGAAACTGCCGCTTTCTGTTGTCCCTCTTCTTGTCCCCCTGGTTGAGGATGGCAGTCGGTAGCCGACGGTGCTACCGGTTAAATACAAACCGCACCCGGCGCGTACTGCCGCGATGCCGTACTACCGGTCAGCGGCCCTTCGTAGGGTGACGGGCGTGCTGGTGCTTTGGCCGCAGTATTGCAACATGTAAGCAACAAATATGTAAGTAATAAGCAGCACGCTTGCGCGTAATTGCATGTCACGATCCCAAAGCGGAAGGTATTCTGTCTGCTCCCCTTTCGTCTTTGAGGTCAGAGCTCTGTTAATGTGCTGGAGGCACGTCTAGAGAGTCCAGAGTGTTACGTCTCGCCTTCGACGCGCGGTATAGCCGGCGCGGATGCAACGGACGCCGCGGCTTCGTTCATCGCGGCCGCAACGCCTCCCGCCAAGCGCGTCCAGGCAGGTTTCAGTGCCACGTGTCGTCGTGCGTGCGTGTGTGTGTGTGTGTGGCCTGTTTTGCCCACGCTTGTCAAAGCGCGGCAGCCGGGGAGAGGAGCTCCCCAACTGAGAGGCGAGGAGGTCTGACCGGCGCCGGCCTGGCGGACGCGCCCGTCACGCCTGAACATGTTCATGCGTCGCCGTCTTGTGCGACTCATCCCAAGCCGCTCCTTCTTGCCCTCGACTCCGAGGGTATATAAAGAGAGCTGCCCCGGACGCCAACGAGAGACTTCGATTTCGCTTCCTTCGAGTAACGTGGTCGCCCTGACCGGCTGCTCTTTTGAGATGCCAGAATAAACAAGTTGTTCTGTTGCCAGTCGACTCATCCTTTGCCGGGACCTTCGGATGTTTCCAGCTTTGCCCCAGGCCGCCAGGCCAACGCTACCCTTGGGGCTTGCAACCCAAATGCAACAACTGGTTGCCAGCGGTGAGATCCCGACAACGGAGGCCAGCAGCGAAGATATGCGGTCAACTGTATGCTGAGCAGCACAACGACCATCCGGGAGCAGTGCAACGAGCCCTGTGTGATGACTGGTTGCCTGCAGCGGAACGACTGCGCTGAATTCGTGGCTGCGAGGTTTGGTGAGTGCGGGACTTTCTTCTTCTGAGTTTTGCCAGGCTTTTGTTAGTGTCAGAAACAGAGCTGGTAATTGTGTTGTCGTTGCTGCCGGGTTAGTTTGCGGCAAGACAATAGTAGGCAGTAGAGAAAGCAGCATTCGGAGCAGCCATGGATTTGAAGTCGTTGCGCAAACCGAAATTGCTGGAGCTTGCAAGAGAGTTGGGTCTGAATGTCTCAGACAAACTCAGAAAACCAGAACTGCTAAGGGCTATTCTTGAGTTGGAGGCTGAGGATGACGAGCTGTCGGAATGCCTTGAGACCATTGAGGAGAGGGAGCAAAAAGAGAAAAACGAGCGCGAACGTAAAGAGCAAAAAGAGAAAGACGAGCGCGAACGTAAAGAACAAAAAGAGAAAGAGGAGCGCGAACGTAAAGAGCAAAAAGAGAAAGAAGAGCGCGACCGTCAACACGCTTTGGAAATGAAGCGTCTCGAGGTAGAGATGGAACGCGCTCGTAATGGAAGTCAGGCACACGGTGCAGGAGAACGGGTATCGTTCAAAATGACTGACCTGATGCGGCCGTTTAAGCTTGGAGAGGACATTGGTTTGTTCCTGGTTAACTTTGAGCGAACGTGCGAGAAGCAGGGGTTCTCTCGGGAAACGTGGCCACAGCGCTTGCTCACTTTGTTACCCGGCGAGGCGGCCGACGTAGTCGCTCGCTTGAAGAGAGAGGAGGCAGAGGATTTCGACCAAGTGAAATCAAGTCTGCTAAAAAAGTACAGGCTGTCAGCGGAGGCGTTCCGTCGGAAGTTTCGGGAAAATGAAAAAGGCAGAAATGAGTCATATACAGAGTTTGCCTACAGGCTTATGTCAAACATGCAGGAGTGGCTCAAAGAAGAGAAAGCGTTTGGGGACCACGAGAAAATTCTGCAGTGTTTCGGGCTGGAACAGTTTTATAGTCGGTTACCTGAGAACGTGCGGTACTGGGTCTTGGATAGGCCAGACGTTAGTACAGTGGCTAAAGCCGCCGAGCTAGCCGAGGAGTTTGTGACGCGTCGGGCTCGCGGAGCTAAGGACGGTCAAAAGGGTGAATTTGGCTCCAAGTCTGAGAGGCCGAAGTTCACACCCATGAGAGCAAGGGGGGACACGCGTAGTGCGGATGCGAGTGAAAGCAGTCCGACCGAACGTAAGGAGACGGCGGCAGCCGAAGCCGAACGCAGAAAGCGGTTCGAGGCGAGGCAAGCGCGCGTGTGTTATACGTGCCAGAAGCCGGGTCACTTTTCGGCGCAGTGTCCAGAAACAAAAAGAGAAGTCGTGTGTTTGTCATTATGTAGCACTGACGAGAACATGAAGCTTCTCGAGCCTTACATGCGAGACTTCCTCGTGAACGGGAAAGAGTGCCGAGTGCTTCGTGATTCCGCAGCTACAATGGATGTAGTTCACCCCTCTTACGTAGAACCCGATATGTTCACGGGCGAGTGCGCATGGATCAAGCAAGCCTTGGAAGCTCATAGCGTGTGTCTGCCCGTAGCAAAAGTGCTTATTGAAGGACCTTTCGGAGCACTTGAGACTGAGGCCGTAGTGTCATCTAGGCTGCCCCCCCAGTACCCGTACCTATTTTCGAACAGGTCCGATCACCTCCTGCGCGAGAAGGGGCTTTGGTTTGGTGAGGCTAGCGTTCAGGCCTTAACCGGATCGAGAGTTCGGGAGCTCGCTGCAAAGGCGGTAGTTGCGGGGCCGACATTGTCGAACAATGAGAAAGGGTCGGAGGCGCAGCAAGCTGATATTCAGAGCACGTCCGAACTGAATAAAATTGAGCCTGTAGCGTTGAAGGCACCAGGTACTGGAGAGGAAATGCCCGACAAGGGAAAGTTAGAAGAGCTTCCGGTCGAGCTTCCGGGACTAGGCTCAGTGACGAACAGGGAAGACACTGATCAGGTCATTAGTGACTTAATCATTAAAGCACCGCTGTCAGCTGAGCAGAGAACCGAACTACACCAACTCTTACAAGAGTTTCAAGGTCAGTTCTCTGAGAGGCCTGGTAGGACTTCTGTCCTTACTCATGATATAGAACTTACCTCCCCAGAGCCAGTACGATCCAAGGCGTACCGGGTGTCACCCCGCCAGCGCGATATTATGGAGGCTGAGGTAAAGAAAATGCTACAGCTCGGTGTTATTGAGGCGGGTGAGAGTGATTATACCTCCCCTTTGATTTTAGTTGAGGTACCGGGCAAGGAACCTCGTCCTTGCGTCGACTACCGCAGGCTTAATTCTATCACTAAGGATCAAATTTATCCGATCCCTAACATCGAGGAGCGCCTTGAGAAAGTTAGTAGCGCTCAGTTTATTTCCACCCTAGATCTTGTCAGGGGTTATTGGCAGGTTCCACTTACAGAGGAGGCTAGTAGGTATGCGGCGTTCATTTCACCAATGGGAACATTCCGTCCTAAAGTTTTGAGTTTTGGTTTGAAGAACGCGCCATACTGCTTTTCAAGCCTCATGGACAAAGTGTTGCGGGGACAGGAAGAATTTGCTTTACCGTATTTAGACGACGTAGCGATATTCTCCGCATCCTGGTCTGAGCATATGGCACACTTGCGGGCAGTGCTAACCCGCCTGCGCGAAGCGGGCTTGACAGTCAAGGCTCCCAAGTGCCAATTAGCACAGGCCGAGGTTGTCTACCTCGGTCACGTGATTGGACAGGGTCGTCGCCGCCCCTCTGAAATAAAGGTGGCCGCTGTGCGAGACTTCCCGCAACCGCGCACAAAGACCGATATTCGGTCGTTCTTGGGTGTCGCCGGCTACTATCAGAGGTACATCCCCAGGTACTCCGATATCGCGGCTCCCCTGACGGATGCTCTAAGAAAAACAGAGCCCCAAACAGTCGTCTGGAGCGAGACAAAGGAGAGAGCTTTTAGCGCCCTAAAGAGCGCCCTAACAAGCCAGCCTGTGCTACGATCGCCAGACTATACCAAAGGGTTCGTTGTTCAGTGCGATGCTAGTGAGCGAGGCATGGGCGTTGTACTGTGCCAAAGGGACAATGGAGAAGTGGAACACCCCGTCCTGTATGCTAGTCGTAAGCTGACCTGTCGTGAGCAGGCGTACAACGCCACCGAGAAAGAGTGTGCGTGTCTCGTGTGGGCCGTTCAGAAATTGTCATGCTACCTAGCCGGCTCGAGGTTTATCATTGAGACGGATCACTGCCCTCTCCAATGGCTGCAGAACATCTCTCCCAAAAATGGCCGCCTCCTGCGCTGGAGCCTCGCTTTGCAACAATATTCCTTTGAGGTGCGTTACAAAAAGGGGAGTCTCAACGGTAACGCCGATGGCTTAAGTCGAAGCCCCTAACGTAGGAATCCGCCTCAAAGTTGTTTGTTACTGATGTTTTCTTCCTGAGGCAGGATTTTTAACATATTGCTTTTGTTTAGTGTTTCAAAGTGATTATGTGCTTTCTAGTGCAATTTTCCAATTTGTGGACGCGTTCTGAGTGCTGCTTGACTACTGTAAGGAACTAGGCAGTAGTATAAAAGGGGAAAGAGCCTGGCAGAGCTTAGTGAGGGTTGTCTCGTGCTTGCTGACTGAGCGGTTGCGTTTCGGCGTAGTTCTAACGCTTGCTGGGAACGAGCACAAAAATGGCAACTCTCCCGAAGTGACTTTGCAGTGTCCTATGTGATCCTGAACCCGAGAACGAGGCCTTCTCTGTGCGCTGCGCTCAAGCAACGTCGAGGGACGATCGGTTTCGATTACGAGCATCATCGAGCGACATCCCTCTGGACAGCGGATGCAGTCCCCTGACCATCGGGATCTCCTTCTCCCGGCGGGGCGGTCTGTTACGTCTCGCCTTCGACGCGCGGTATAGCCGGCGCGGATGCAACGGACGCCGCGGCTTCGTTCATCGCGGCCGCAACGCCTCCCGCCAAGCGCGTCCAGGCAGGTTTCAGTGCCACGTGTCGTCGTGCGTGCGTGTGTGTGTGTGTGTGCCTGTTTTGCCCACGCTTGTCAAAGCGCGGCAGCCGGGGAGAGGAGCTCCCCAACTGAGAGGCGAGGAGGTCTGACCGGCGCCGGCCTGGCGGACGCGCCCGTCACGCCTGAACATGTTCATGCGTCGCCGTCTTGTGCGACTCATCCCAAGCCGCTCCTTCTTGCCCTCGACTCCGAGGGTATATAAAGAGAGCTGCCCCGGACGCCAACGAGAGACTTCGATTTCGCCCTTCGAGTAACGTGGTCGCCCTGACCGGCTGCTCTTTTGAGATGCCAGAATAAACAAGTTGTTCTGTTGCCAGTCGACTCATCCTTTGCCGGGACCTTCGGATGTTTCCAGCTTTGCCCCAGGCCGCCAGGCCAACGCTACCCTTGGGGCTTGCAACCCAAATGCAACAAGAGCACTAAACATAGAATACAAGTCCAGCGTGAAGGGAGCTGTGCTTTTGAAAAGTGCTACGTGCGATAGTATGATTCAGCATGATTCAGCAAGACACATGCTACGTGCGATACTAGGATTCAGCAACATTCAGCAAGACAAGGCCGTGCTACGTGCAGTAGTAGGATCAGCAACATTCCGCAAGAGGAGGAGGAGAGACTTTAATGAATACAGGAGAGGTCTGTCTGGTTGTTAGCCTAGCATTCTACTCTAGGTGAGGGTAAAAGAAGAGAAGAAGATAAAAAAAGAAGAAGCGGGTGAAAAAGAGAGGAAAAGGGAAAAAATAAAGGGTGAAAGGTGAAATCAAGCATACTCAGCACTCACGCACTCAAAAACACACATGGTTGTCAAAGGGTGTTCAGCAAACTCGTGTCCCTATGAAAAACCAATAATGCTTTTGTCCCTCGCGCAGCCGAAGCCGCATCACTCCAGGGTCCAGGGACATGCTCCAGGTGTACGGTGTCGTCCTGACGGAGTCCTAAAGCACTTAACAGTACCTTGCGATGGTTATTAAAGATTTGGTAGCGGCAGATCAAGTGTTGATAAGCAAGACAAGTACTACTTGCGATAGTAGAATTCAGCAACATTCAGCGACCCACAGGAGACACGCTGGAAGTATGACTAAAATGCGGACATTGCACTTCTGAACGCTAGCGTTGGTCTATAAAGTTAATTTTTTTGCCTCGAGTACAGTCAGTAGCCCATAAGCAGGCACCATTTTCGCTTCCTCAAAGAACCCTGTCTGGCTGTCAAACAAATGGCACATAAAGGTGCCGCTTCTTGGCTTGTAGCTGTGGCCCATAAGTACCATGCGTCAGATTCGCGGCTCTGTGTCATGCCCTATTATTGCCCAATTCTAGTTTTAGCTTTCACTGCATGACAAATGAGTTTCTGCTGCGCGTCACTACAGAATATCAAATCTTGCTTTTGAATGTGTCCTCCTCGTAAAAAAAAAAGAAGGAAATATTTTATCAGTTCTCTGATATCACGCGTAAGGTTGATAACGGCTTTGAAAAAGATGTAGTGATGTGCAATCTGCACATAGATATAAGTTCGCTTTGGTAAAACCCTTTGTTAGCTTCTTTGCGTTGTGTTATACTGATGTATGCGTTTATAAGCTTTGTTTTTGATGTCTAATTTTGTATTGGTCATGAATTGTTCATTCGTTTCTGTTTGCTGCTGCCATGCCATGCTTTGGTATCCTGGGCCTTGTCAAGCTGTTTGTGCAGCTTTTAGCCCAGGCGACCATCCAGTTTCTGGAAAATAAATTTAGTTTGATTTGAACTGCCACTTATATCAGTAGTCTATAGTGAAAGTTTCGACCCCAGCTGAGCTAAGTTACTGCATGATACTAAGTCATGAACGTTAGTTAGCTTCGCTACACGTCCCTGTAAAAAAAAAAAAAAACTGTGATTTGGCGCGGTCAGGCGCTAAATATACTCGAGTGAGTCAATGCC
Source organism: Amblyomma americanum (assembly GCA_030143305.2). Classification (NCBI taxonomy): domain Eukaryota; kingdom Metazoa; phylum Arthropoda; class Arachnida; order Ixodida; family Ixodidae; genus Amblyomma; species Amblyomma americanum. The sequence goes on along the minus strand of JARKHS020001484.1, from coordinate 55,081 downwards.
TGCAGTGCAAAGCAGGTTTGCCGCTGTTCTGTCCGGATCTGCTGCAGTGTCTGGAGTGGTTCAGCGCCACCGAAAGCACTGAATTGAGACTGCAGGAGCGCTGGGCATGCAGACGTCATCGCAAAGCGTGCCGCGTTCTCATTGCCACCCAGGGGGCTCGGATTGCCGGCGCACGTGCAGCTGCCACGGTCTGGCGCATCCCCGGTCGTTAAGGGTGTAAGCACATGTCTCTCGCATGGCTGGAGCCACTGGGCTTTCTCCGCCGCTGGCGCTCTTCCTCCGAGCATGTGTATGGACACACGGCGCCACCGAGCGGCTAATTGCCGCGCTCTCAACGGCCCGGTGGACCCGGATCGGCGCAAACAAGGGGGAGCATTTATGTTCTGTTCGACCTTGAACCGAGCTTGTAATGCGCCCTTTTCTTTGATGTCAAGTGACTCAGTAGGCAGATAATCTTGCAGCCTGGGAAAACAATTTGGCATATGCACTACGCTGCAAGCGTAACTACGGCGTCGGTAATATATATATATATATATATATATATATATATATATATATATATATATATATATATATATATATATATATATATATATATATATATTATGTGTGTGTGTGTGTGTGTGTGTGTGTGTGTGTGTGTGTGTGTGTGTGTGTGTGTGTGTGTGTGGGGGGGGGGGGGGGGGGGGGGGGGGAAGCCAACAGTCACCAAAACCAAGGTGCACAGGGGAATGTTTTTTATTTAATTAGTAGTGCCAATCAACTAAAGAAAATTACTTATAATGCAGCAGAAAAACAACCATGCCGCCGGCGTGATCCGAACCCACGACCTCCGAATATCGCGTCCGGTGCTCTTACCGACTGAGCTACGACAATGGCTGTCCAATCTGCTGCTTTCGTGAATAATAATAATAATAATTGGTTTTTTGGGGAAAGGAAATGGCGCAGTATCTGTCTCATATATCGTTGGACACCTGAACCACGCCGTAAGGGAAGGGATAAAGGAGGGAGTGAAAGAATAAAGGAAGAAAGAGGGGCCGTAGTGGATGGCTTTGGAATAATTTCGACCACCTGGGGATCTTTAACGTGCACTGACATCGCACAGCACACGGGCGCCTTAGCGTTTTTCCTCCATAAAAACGCAGCCGCCGCGGTCGGGTTCGAACCCGGGAACTCCGGATCAGTAGCCGAGCACGCTAACCACTTTCGTGGGTATTTTTCTGCATGTAAGCGGAGCTTGAGAGTGTTCACCAGCGCCACCCTCGCCCATAGCGGTGGACGTAGCACGTTCTGTAAAATACCGCGAGTGTGACGTAGAACGTCATCTAACCGCGAGGGCGGAAACTGTGCGAGGACCCTCTTATGCTACCTATCGCATCAAGACTATACCAGAACCGAGACCCCCGTTAAGATATTAGCAGACAAGGCAAATGAAATAAGGGGCTCGTTTGACAAACATTTGAAGGAAGCCAACAGTCACCGAAACCAAGTTGCACAGGGAAATGTTTTTTATTTAATTAGTAGTGTCAATCAATTAAATAAAATTACTTATAAAGCAGCATAAAAAACAACCATGCCGCCGGTGGGATGCGAACACACGACCGCCGAATATGGCGTCAGCGGCTGCAAAATTTTCTTTTCTGATCTATACATCCAAATACTTTTCTTCGTCTACGCCTGTCGACATGGTCGGCGTCTTTTGTTGTTGTTTTTTTCTTGTGGCAGTGCCTCGACAATCTCGGACATCAAGCAGACACGCCTACATGGGCGCCACAAAAGAGCCCACGTGTGCAGTCCTTGCGAAACGCCTGACCGTTTTCGTTTCATAGTAGTTTGTTTCACGGTACACGCAACAGAGACTCTGCAAAAGTATTCCGAGCTGTGTGCAATTGTGGTAGGAAGTCCACATTTATTGGACGTCCCGGTAGCCGCGGCTGCTGAGACGGTGGAGTGGGCTGTTGACGTTGCTGCCTAGGCCCGGTGCTGAAAGCGTTCTCTGTTGCTCGAACGTGGGCTTCTGTTTTGCGCGAGGCAGGTCGCGCCAACTTCATCTTCATCAGCGCCGCTGGCGATGCCGGCGCCGCTACACAATGTCATATAGAGTGATCCCTCGCGGAGGCTGTACCTATACGTGCAGAGGAAGTGATCTCACTTACCTGTTTGTCATACGAGTGACACAGCACCGTTCGAACGTCTGCTGATTCAAAGCACCTAACTCGCCCGGCGGGCTCTCTGCATCGCGGCATCGGCGGCGGCCACCCAAGCGATTGAGCAAGGCTATCCGGCCAGCTCAGCCGGCACGCGACGCGAAGACGCCGCGGCCTTGGCCGGCCACGCGGCAAGGAAGGAAAGAAAGCTGTAGGCCGCGCTTAAGAAGGACACGGAAGTGGTCGAGCTCGCATCTCGGCGTCGATGCCTTATCTCTGCCTCAGATTACCACGAGCAGGAGGAAGACCTGAATTCCTTCCGGCGCTTCCTTTGCCATCTTTGACTGGTGACGATCAGGCGCCAGTGCGACTCTTGTTGGCTTTTGCACGGCTGATTAGAGGCAACGCCGCCTAGAAAGTTTGTCTATTTGGCGTTGCCAGAGAGTGGCGCTCTGGGCGATGGACAGCACGCAGTAGAGGAGGAGGAGGAATAGGCGAGCGGCTGGCGCGTGTCTGCTGACTCGAACGAGGCGCCAGCCTCATTTGGATATCTGATTATCTCGGAGGGATGCTTGCTTATCTAGGCTTGCTGATCTGGCCAATCCGGCCGTCGGCGCGTGTGGCGCAGCACGCGAAGTGGGTACACGAACTGAGCGGATGGTCTTGAGCCAAATATGCGACGGGCTCGGGTGGAATATCAACCTATAGCTTGACTAGATCTGAGAGCGGCGGTGTGTGGGAGAAATAAACGAATGAAATATTTTTGGTGGCAGGAAGGGTGAAGACGAGGCTTTTGGAGTAGCGAATCATCGGCCCGTGTGTTGTGTACACAGGCTGGTTCTACGAAAACACGCTCCAAAACGTCATTCGCGCTCGGGCGACGAGCCAGTGTTGGGCACGCGTCTGGCTACCCGCCAGACCACGCATGGCCGAAGGCACGAAAAACTAAATAAAAACAAAAACAAAATGAGGGATGCCGGCGAGAGCTTCTGTGCGCTCTCAACGTCTGGTATGCGAGAAGGAACATATAGATGAGTTTGTTTATGCACAATTCTGCCGAGTGTGTAAGCAGTCTCTGGTGACGTGGTATTTGAAACACGCGCTAGAATAAGTAGCGAAAGACGAAGACGAGCAAGGCTGGTCTGGTTTTGCCCGATGTTTACTCGAGTCAAAGCCGCTCGGCTCACTTTGTTGTTGCCTTTAGTTGGCGCTGCGTCTTTTGCTTGTCGGCCGGTCTGCCTATACATGTTTGCTGTTCTCTCGTCTGATAGGACTTCTTCAGGGTGCTTTCTGTAAACATTGCTGATGAACACGTCCTCCTAAACTACGGCTGGAAACCCGCTTGCGGGTTTGGCGACTTGTTTCTTCGTGGAAGCATTAATAATACTTAGCCAAGCTCAGCTGAATTCAGTTATAATTACTTTTGGCTAGGAAGCACAGTTAGCCCAGTTTTTTTATTTTAGAGTTGAGTTGAGTTGAGGTGTTGAATGCTACAGGTGGGGTTATCCTTGCTTTCTCTGCCGGCAATTGCTCCACCGCAGCGTCCCTTAGACTCCGCACAGCTGACAAGGCTGCAACATGGCATCATAGGATATAACATATAAGCTGTACTGTCTTTCAACATTCCACTGAAATAAGCACTCGCCGAACGTCTGCTGTAATCATGCCGTCGTGGGATTGTTCCTAAGCCGTGACGCATAGCGATAGCTAACGAAGCTCGTTAGTATGTAACCGGGCGGCTCTTCGTTAGTCAACATTCTCACCCTACATACGCGATTAAATACGCAATTAACAAGCACCAGTGACGGCTACAAAAACTGAGCGTATTCCGTTTGTCGTACAGGCACAGTGTGCTAGACGAAGCGAGACCTTCATCTTGCTTACGTTACTTGCATCTAAACGCACACGCTTGCATAATATTAAATAGACAAGCGTGTAAGAACGAACCATAGGGGACGCTGTGCTGACATGCAGGCCTCTTGTAAGTTTGTATAGGAAAGAAAAAAGAAAACACAGCACTACATTAACGCTACAGCGCACGCGTGCTAACGCCTTCGCCAACCAGGCCAAACCGCGCTCTGCGCGCGATTAATATTCCGCCACAGCTTCCCAGGACCCTCTTCTGAGTCACGATGGACGCATTCGTATGCGATGTGCAACAGCTCGCGACACTGCGTGCTTAATAACCGCGAGCTTATGCGCACGCGCGAGCGACGTAGAGCGCGGACACTTATTAGAGGACCGCGCGGCATCCAAGCCGCCTCTCGGTGACGTCAGTGTCCACTCGGGTGCCGGGACAAAAAGGCAGCTGACGGCGGCCTTCCCTGCGGGATGCCGCGGGAAGGAGAGCGGGGGAATGCTCGATGACTCCACGGGGTGCATTCGGCACCGGGAGCTCCCATGATGACCGGATGCATGGCTAGAGGGGACGTCACGTGGTACAACGGCCGCCGCCGAAGGAGGGTCCTGTGGGAGCGATGGGCACTGCGGCTTCCAGTTAACGATCAGTTCAGCGTTCTCATGTATAGCTGCAACGGCGCTCGAGCACGTCCGATGCAGCGTTCGGTTATTGTAAGCAGGACGCTGAGGATTAAGACGCCAGTGCGGGAGCCACAGGCGCGTGGGCAGTTCTGTGCACGGGGGGTAAGATTATGACGCTGTCTGCTATAACGAAAACTGAACTGCACCTTCATTGGTGGAGGCAAGACGTTTTGCAGTCACTATGGCTTCCTGCAGCGGAAGTGCTTGCCCATGTGGAAGAGCACTGGTCACCATTAAGATTTACGGCCCGGTTCCAGGAAGGATGACGCCCAGCTCCAGTATAGAATGGGTATGCGTCTAGTCAGCAGAGAACGATACGGCCTTTATTTTCTTTTGGATTTGTTTAAGCTAACCTAGCAGAGACTAACTGTTGTGGATGTACTTAAAGACAGCTCATCACAAAACAACTGAGTCTGCCGACTAGCTCCCAAATCATGGAAGCGACCCAGGGCTGTAAGATTCGGGATGGGGGTTACTGTTAAGAACCGAATTTCTTTCAAATCTATTAAACTTTCGTTCATATGATATGACGTGCCAGCTCGCGGAAACCACGCTACTTTTAGTGCAGATAAAGAAAAAAAAGATTCCGTCATTCTGAATGTCCCTTTCTTGACTTCATGCTCATGCTCGCATTCTTGAATGAAAAGGTGATTTCGAGGATCGAAGAATATCGCAAACATTCCCAGCTACTATTCTCAGTAAATTTTTGTCAGCATAACAGGAGCCCTTCTTTCAACTTGGAGGCTGGCGTACCTGCGTTACCGTCTTTATATAAACCACAGAGGCGCGGCATTCAAGCTGTCGGTCGATTTCTGGGGTGCACCGTTGACGCTTACTGCCGCTTCGCTGCCGAACTCAGTCATTACACCGGCACCAAACAGTAGTAGCCACACGGATGGCTGCTTGCGGCTCCACCCTGTACTTGTGTGGAACCACGCTTTCTCTCTCTCTCTCTCTCTCAGTGGCAACGGAGGCTCCAACGCGGATTACATAGCCGGGTCGAAGCAGTCACTTTGAGAGAGGGGCAACCTGTGATAAATAGAGCAATCTTGATCGGACTCGCGCAAGCCCCATTCGCAAGGAGAGCATTCACACGGGATATATCGCGGTCCAGAGCTCCTCCGCGCAAGCGGATTGCAAATGGAGACCGATGCAGGCGCGGCCACACGTAGAATAATGGTGGAGGACCCCCACGCGGGCGCCCAATCTGCGCGCCCCCATCACGCGGCGGCTGATCCAGCTCACACACCGCGCTACGCGCCGCTCCCGCCCTGCTTGTTCCGTGCAGCTCTGTATACCAAGCCTGTTTGTGTAGATAGCTAGGCTTGCCGTTTGTGTAGATAGGCTTGCCATATAAAGCGGGTGTAGCTGGACGCTGCGACTGTCATCTTTGCCGCCGTGCCAACTCAAGCAAACAGAGTCTACAGAGCCACAAAAGGCGCCCACTTAAATGGAGGAACATGTTACACCTGCGCTTTGCGTACGTGTGTGTACTTGTATGGGTGTTTGCGTGTCCCACTATTCCTTTTAATGTGTGCATATGTGCGTTACTGGGCCCTGTCACGACATTGGACACCTGTTGGACCAGGAGAAAAATGCATCAAGATGCGAGGCCCTAAACGAGACATCCGGCAGGTATACGTCTCGTGGGTCATATACGGCACAAGAAAGACCAGCAGGAGGACATGACTAAGATCCGGATTCTAGTCAGGGAATTAGAAAAGATGCTCGAATATTCACTTACTTCCAGTTGCACTGGAGGCATCTCCGCGGCGTTTACACCGCTGCACGAATTTACGGGGAACGAGAGGGGACACCGGGGAAGTTTCCAATAGGGCGTGCATCATGATTGACTGACTCCGCATGCGCGAGTGACTGTACGTGACGGAAGGAAAGGAGGGGGAGGGGTTAGCGGCATGGGGTGTGTGGCGCTTCGCGACAGGACTTCGGAGTGGCTATGGAGGCTGCCGCTGGGAGCATGGCGCGCGCTGGCCGCTGCCCGAGTTTCCGGGCGATTAAGACGAGCCCCGTCCGTGGAACCCGAAGGTCTTTATCTGCCGCTTCCTGAAAGGGTCGATCCGAGTCACCTATTTTATTGCCTTGTAGAGTCCAAGAACCGGTGCACATGTTGTGATTAAGATGAAAGGAAGATGCTCACTTTGCTGCTGAGTCATATAGATTTTTAGTTGAATACATATAATACTGCACTTTTTAACTTTCGACCGCTCAGCTCTGTTAGAGTGGACTAGCTTCATATCTTCGTTCTGCTAGTACTCCTCACTTGAGGTGCGAATGAAAATATTCAGTGACCATTTCACGTGGATGCTGGTTTTTGAATGATGAGGACAGTTGAACCTCGTTAAAACGAAGCTGAATGGGCCCGGCGATTACTTCGTTACAGCTGTAGCTTCGTTATATCCCTGTTGACTGAGCTTCCAAGGGGATTCGCCATTCCTTCGCTCTGTCCATTATTTCGTTATAAACAGTTTCTTTATAACTAGGTTCCTGTAACGTGCCCGTCGACGCCATTTCTGCGCGCAAAAGAAACAAAGTGTGTCCGGCACTATCGCTAGTCAGTATGTGAGCGGTGGCGCAAATAGTGTCCAGGCGCGTTGATTTCGATCGCTGCGCGGATCAAACGGTTTCGAACCACTGAAAGTTGTGTCCGAGTTTAATATGAGGGAGCCAGACACTGGCCAGTGCGTATGCTTTTCGGTGGTTATCGAGTATCGCTAAAATGCATACTTCATTATAGGCGTTAGGCATTAGAAGACATCGGTCAATGAGCCGCAATGGCGAGGAGTTGGAGAGGGTAATGACCTTTTAGCGCAGCTCGTGCGTATTAATTACGCGTCGCCTGGCAGAGCGATTTAGAGTCCATTTGGTGGGCTAGCTGCGCGTGCAATGGCCGGGCCATTTCCTGTTGAGCCAGGTGTACACTGAATGCAGCGGCGGATACTGCAATGAGCGTGGCGAGCGATCATTTCCAGTGCAATTACTTCGTCAGCGGTGGGCTAATTATATACAGGCTCTTTTGCTTGTTTCTGTGTGCTCGATAGGCTAGATGTATTCCTTTTCGCCACACTGTTTTACACTCTTACTTGTTTATTGTTCTTTTTCTTTGGACTGCTCTTCGATCTTCTGCAGGCATGTTTGCATGAAATGTCTCTATCTGTCATGCACAACGAAGACGCCTGTGGTCATGTGCATGCTGAGAGATAATTCGAGCGTAGAATCAGACAGAAGCCAATCGAAATCGAGCGGTCGCAGAAATGGGGCTGCGATTACAAACGCTGCTCTGCAGGTCTCGAGTCCGTCTCCACAGTACTTTATTTTGGACAAAATGAAACTTTAAAGTACGTTAATTCGAACACAATGAAACTTCATTCGAGGTAGCTCGAGGTAGCTTTCATTCGAGGTAGCTCGCGGTCCAAGGAAGCTTTCGATATATCTAGCTTGCGTTCGGCTGCGTTTTTATGGAGGAAAAACGCTAAGGCGCCCGTGTGCTGTGCGATGTCAGTGCACGTTAAAGATCCCCAGGTGGTCGAAATTATTCCGGAGCCCTCCACTACGGCACCTATTCTTCCTTTCTTCTTTCACTCCCTCCTTTATCCCTTCCCTTACGGCGCGGTTCAGGTGTCCAACGATATATGAGACAGATACTGCGCCATTTCCTTTCCCCCAAAACCAATTATTATTATTATTATTATTTGTTGGTTCCGAGCTGACGTTTTATATTGAAAATTAGTTTTTTTTTTCGCAGCTTTGTTTGTTCAGTTGATCGCTAGAAAGAGGATGCTAGCATCTCGCAAGCTTGTTATTAAAACTGAGAAAGACATCAACGCTTAGCAATTGCTCTCGAGGCCTTCTTATAATGCAGGCCGAATAAAGAAACCCTATTTCCGCTGGCAATTAATGCAAACAGGCATGGCCTTGCGCGCGTTGGGAATTATATAGTCGCGCGCAGGAAATGCCTATGATTAATAGCGTCCTTTATCAGAGACCCGAGCGGGCACGCGAAACACGGGCGGCAGAAACGCGCCAGGGCGAAGCAGTCCACAGTGGCTGGCGGGTCGCTTTAGCCGGTTCGTTATGCTCCCCGGCCATGCGGCGAGACGTTGCGTTGTGCGTGCTTTCGTTCGCTCGCTAGCCTCGTTAAGAAATGCCCCGTTGGCAGCCCGACCCGACGACGGGCCCGGCGGGTCGGGGCAACGCACTGGCCCCATCGGCGCGCGAGTGTCTAGTCAAAACAAACCGATGCTCGCCGAAGCGTCGGGCCGCATCCGCTACGCGAGTTCCTCTCAGAAACAGCGCGCCAAGCTCGTGTCCGAAGTTCCAGTTGCAAGTCCAACACGCATTTACAGTCGAACCTCGTTATAACGAACCGGTTTGTTGAGAAATAATGGGTATAACGAAGGATTGACGATTCCTCTTGGAAGCGCGGTCAACACTGACGATAACGAAGCTGCGGCTATAACGAAGTATTCGCCGGGCACCGTCAACTTCGTTATGACGAGGTTAAGCTGTATAGGCCTTGATGTGCGAGGGCTTGCAAAAGTTCGCGAACCGTATACCTATGTCTCTGTAGATGGAGCAGCGACCTGCACCACGTTAGGGATGGTGAGAAGCAAAGCGTATAGTCTCCATTGTGTACGAAACGGGCATCGCATCGCTGCGGCTGCATGGAATAAGCCTTATGCAAGTGGTCAGTGCGGAAAGCTCCCCTTACGGGGCTAAGACCAAGACGGCAAATTACCCGCGCGCTTTTCCCTCTCCTTTCGTTTTCTTCGACAAGTATACACGAAGAAGACAACACAAAACACCAATGAGAACAGCTCGGACGATGCTGTTCTCGAATGTGTGGCCGGAGACATCCAAACAAACAAGACAAAAACGAACAAACAAACACTGCCAGAGGCCGTGGAAGAGAGATAAAAGCGTACGGTACTCCTAAATAATTCTGTGCTGGGCTGTGAAATCGGGACTTGCGTTCCTTCCATTCAGGAGGCGTGGTCGCGCCTGGCCGAAGGCAATGCATTAGTGCACACTAGCGGGCGTACGCTATATTCCGTAGTCATCCACACTTCATTTCCCCCGGAACATTCCTCTAGAAGTATTATTTCAAACTGTGATCGCCGAATTGAGCATACTCTGGTGTATAGTCTCTATACCTCGAGGCAGCTGAAGATTCCTTGCCTAATGTATTCACCCTAGAGCCCTTATAACGCATTGCTTGCGACTATTCACGTTCGACATGATCCGTAGCGCTGCACAGAACTATCTGGACTGCGTGCATAGCACTCGCATTCCTTCTCGCGCGCAACCTGCTTGCGTGCGCGATCCGGCGAGCAGCGGGATAGCGCGGCAGAGCAACTCGCGTACGCGGAGGCATTCCATCAAGATCGTTGCGGGATCGGCGAGCTGTGAACAAGGAATCGCCGCTGTGTATAACGGACGGGCCTATGTGAGATCGCTTTATAGATGACCGCTCGCGGAATAAGAAAGCAGTCCGATCGCACTAGCGGTGTATGTGTGCACGCAATTCACTCCGATCCCTGAGGCACGGTGCTATAGAAGCGCTGCGCCCCGCAGTGCGCCTGAAGAACTGGAGCCCGGTGAACTTAGGCCGCGGCTCAGGATTAGTTAGGCGCGTGAACAAACATGACTTATCGAAGCAGCACGTTCGTTAAAGAAAACACGCCTGTTTCCGGATGTTCCCTGCCGCCTCATAAGCACATATACGTATAGTATTCATCGCTTGGTTTCTAGTTGTGGTTGCCTTATATCTTCCCGTCGTTTTTTCCTGGATTAGCAGGCCCCAAACGGGTTGCGGTATTTACGATGGTTCTTACGATTTTATGATTTCATCCCCTATTCAACTCTGACGTAAATGGAAAACGCCTTACGAGCGTGGCAGACAAAATGGCGTGCATGCGGACAATTTTTTTTCAGACTAAGAGAACATTTGGTCCTCGTAATATTCTGAACTATAAGGAAATAATCCGCTGAAATGGTTATCCCCAGTTGCTTACCGCGTAAACTATCACACTGCGACGTTTTAACCTGACAGTGCCAGAATTCCTAGCGACAGAAAATTACTTAGCGACGCTCAGGATTACACGCAGAGTAAATTTTTGGGTGAACTTCCTTCGGCAGCGCGGTGTAAATGAGCGTTTCATAAGCAAATATTAGAAGTTCGCCTATTACCTGCGGGTTGGACATCATGCGTCGAAATTTCAGACTGCCCTAGCGCGCGCGTCAATGCCGGCTCTGGTGGCTGTTACAAGATTACCTCTCAGTTAAAACCGGCAAGACACAATCATTCTCGAACACCTCCCGGTTCCCAGAAGTTCAGGCTTGTGGACTTACGGCTTAGTAGAACTATTAGGGCTCACCATCCACAAACTTCTCCCTGTTTGCACAAGTTAGCGCTTTTAATAACGGTCCGCTTGAACAGCGGGTCGATTCACACCTTCCTGCTTGAGCAGCGGGTAGATTCACACCTTCCTGCTGTCGATGTCTGTGTTTTATTTCGCCTTTATTTCGGCGAAGATAAGACGTTGTACAACTGCGACTGCATCTAACTTACGAGCCAGTCTCAGTATCGCCTTTGCCACTAGCGAATCAACTCGTAAAAAGCGAGCAGCTACCGAGAGGCGGCGAGTGCACGCGCCCTGCCCCCCCCCCCCCCCCCCCCCCCTTCTCATTAGTCCTGAACGCGCTCGTAGAAGCATCGATTGTTATCGCATGCAGCACGGCCCCTTCACCGCGTGCTAGCTGCATATATTCTCCCCGAAGGCAAGTAAGCAGGCACAGACACACGCAAACAAGCAAGTACACACACATACTCATACAAACGAACGAACGAACGATCGCCCCTGCATACAGGGAAGGGAGCAACCAAGTTGCAGGAGGTGTGTCCAAGCAAGCCTTGCTTGCTCTTACCTCTGTCGGCGCGGGACAAAGGGGGAACAACAGAATACATCATGCCAGAAAGGCCGCCGCTACCGCCGCTACACGCTTGCCCCAGCAGCGATCGATAGACGGTTAAAAACAACCGGGGCGGCGCCTAATACTAATCGCTAGCTCGCGGTTTTCGTTCTATTTTTTCCTTCCCTCCGCCTATGCTGCGCGGCGGTAGTATTTCAGGCCTGCACTAACCTTGCCGCCTGCAATACGTAGAGCGCTTTCCTTTTTGTCAAGTGCGTATCAGCGATCCGGTATTCGATCGGCGTGTGCGCTGCTCCGAAGTCTCGCATTACGTGCGGGAGCTTGCAGAAGCAACATGGCAGCAGTGGTAACGTGTAGTACACAACAGAGGGCGCCCGACAGACCAAGGTCGAAGCCGCAGGGGCGTAGTGCGCTCCGAGGAATATTACTCGCGGGGGACGTAAGAGTTAACGACGCGGCATCCTCGGCACGGAGGCGGGAGGAAGGGGGGGGGGGGGGGGTGAATGCTTCATTAGGAGCGGGTTATATGAGCGACCGGGACTCGTAAAAAGGGATGGACGCTGACGTGCCCGTACAGGAAGGGTGCCGTGCGCACAGTCCCCTGTTGGCCCAGCCTGTTGGAATCCGGTTTCGGAGAGCGGCGCTCCTCGTCGGTAGGTGACGCTGCAGACTTTTCGCCGTGCAAAAGACGCAGTGGGAAGGCGAAACGTATGCGAAAAGGCATGTAAAAATAAAACAAAAAAAAACGCGCCGCGGGCGAAGCGAGCGGTGGGCCGCGGGGGTTTGGCCGCGTCATAAAACACGGCCTCAAGAGGCGCCGGACGGAAGTTCGCGGGTACTTAACTTGCCAGCCGCGCGCTATGTCGCTTCCGCACACTGCGCCTAGATTTTTGTGGCGGCAGCTGGCTCGGGAGTGTGCCTGTGTGTACTGTCGGCACCGAACGGTTACGGACGTGGTGGCCGCGTTTCATGACAATAGATGAAAATTCGCGGCTGCGAGGATTTTGACCTCGTGCCTGCAGATGGAGATCATTTTCTGCTAGCGCGTCCATTTTTTTTTTTTTCAAGAAGCTCCGGAAACGTGTTGCGGTATATTCGCATTGTGTGAGCTATATTGGCTCACGAAGTCAGGGACGCGAAGGAGCTCAGCTTCTACTGAATTTCTCGCGGGACGCTGGTTTAATGAAGCATTCACAGGTACTACTACCACACGAGCCGCTGGCAAATAAGCCACATGTCATATATGTTATACTCTTGTAAGGCTAACAATGCCGCCTTCTTCGTAGCACTATACTGTACAACCTTTCACGCCACCCGCGGAAACCGAAAGGCACACAGTCTCCCCAGAAGCAAGGAAAATTGAGTTCGTCCTCGGTATCAGCGTTCCGCAAACTTATGCGGCAACCCGCGCACATCATTCTGTGCAGTCGACGCTTCGATTTCGTATGCAAGCTGCTGCATAGCATAGCTTATGCAGCTGACGTCTGTGAGCTTGAAAGCTACCAACTTGCTTTGCTCGCAGCAGACAGACAAGCTGTTATCTGTATTATTATTTCGCGCAGAACTGTCATGCGGGCTGGAAAGTTCAGTGTCCTAAAGGAAATAAATAGTGCGAATGGGACAGCAAGACACATGTGACTGGTATACCAGCGAGTCGTTTCGCAACTATATGCGCGCCTAAGTTCTGTTAGCCCGTACGCTTATACGATAGAGCGCAACGTAGAGAGTAATAGAGTGACACATCGCGGCAGCAGACTAAATGGTGACATTGATGTAGTGTTTGCAACCTACTTACCAGTGACCTTCAAACTTGGCCGAGGGCAATGCTCGCTTCCTACGCACGCACTCACGCACGCACAGTAACGCGTCCCGTAATTCATAACGAGCAGCGGAAGGCCTGCACAAAACCTTCCGGCTAGCATCGACATCTGATGTAAGCGTACAGTCGGGGACAGAAGTCTCTGGACCACGGCATCCGCAACCGCAGCCGACGGCTCTACTATAGGCCGCCGGGTGGATTTTGACTTTCACCTCCCATATAGGTGTATTGTGTTTAGAGTGTACATACGATGCACAGTTCTTAGATCATGCGACGCGTCGGGCACTGCATGTAATATCTCATGCGTTATACGCACTTGTCAGCTCCAGAGTACCACGGTTCACGTACGTCTCGCTGCCATAACTGCTTGCTTTTCAGCAGTGGAAAAGATGAACTGAACTATAAAAAGCATGTTCTCAACTGACAAGATTGGAGGCGCACATAAACAAGCGTGATATAAACATGCATAATAAGAAACAGAAAACATAGGAAAAATGCGAAGGGCGTTCGTGAAATTTGTCATCTAAAAACTCAGAGCAAGAGAGAAAGAGAAACTCCTCCGAGTCCATCTCAAAAGCGTCGCTTAAAAATCCAGATCTCATCCTTCTTCCTCGGGTTAACCTCGCGTATCTCTTTCCGATTCCGGTTGCGAGTAGGCGCTTCCGGTTTGCTATGAAAGCGGCGCTATCATGGCGCGAACACGCAGCTTTCTGGCGTGCGTTTGAGCCAACACTTAGTGCATTAGTGTGCGTGTTTGTGATCGGACGTAGCGACCACCCGCGCGCAGAGCGGGCGACCCTCGACCGATGCCAGCACGCTTCGGCTACCGACTCACGCGCCCATCCACACTTTATATCCGCTGGCAGCGCGCGCGGCAGCCATTGGCGACGCCATTGCCCGTGACGCACGAATCGAGAAGGCATGGTTCCGATATCGGGGATGGGACGCCACATCGAATCTTATTTGCCGTACATACCGACGGGGCACAATCGGCTGGGGCACGCATTACCGTACCTTCCGGAAATACCCCCCTCCCTCCACCCCCTTTTTTCTTTCGAGCTAGCACATATACTGTACAGAGGCGTGATCGACGTTTTGTCGCGGTCTGCCAAATATACGCAGGAGCTCACGGCACGGCCTTTCGCACGTTGGCGCCGCTAATGGCGGGTCTGTCGGAAGCCGTAGCGGACTGCGACAGGTGGCTCGATCGACACGGTTGTGTTTTGAGTTACTATATGGCTACCGTAAATTATTTGACGTCATTCGCTGAATAGCTATAGATACATGATGCGCGCACTGAACACGATCGATCTTCTTTTGAGCTATAATTTCTGCTGTAGTCAGCACTTTTGGCGGGAAGACCGATTATCTAAGCTTCGGCACCGACAGAAAACGCCGGTTAGCGCGTCGTTGTTTTCATCCGTGCAAAACTGGCGCGGTTCATTTGCTTAAAATATAAAAAATAAAGAAAATGATTGCTTTTGTAACGCTGCCATACGTCTTAATCTATCCTCTGAGGACAACCCTTACAAAAATGGACATGGAATCTTTGTTGAGTTTTCATGGGGTTCTTATGGACTCATCAGGATGTCGACAGAAACTCCGGTTCTGTAGAGAGACCTCCATTAAAACCACACGAAGCGTTTGATGCGCTTTTACATCAGAAATTTAGTCCATACAAAGTCGTCAAAGATATTGATGTATTTTCACCACAGAAATTCATCCAATATAATTTCCTGAGGTATCTTTCATGTGATTTCACTACAGAAATTCAGTCCACACGAACACATCAAAGTTCTTGATGTACTTTCAATACAGAAATTCAATAAATATAAATTCTTCAGATATTTTTGATGTGATTTCACTATAGAAATTCGGTCCACACGAACACATCAAAGTTCTTTATGTACTTTCAATACAGAAATTCATTCAGTATAAATTCCTCAGATATTCTTCATGTGTATTCACTATAGAAATTCAGTCCACACGAACGCATGAATGTTGTTGATGTACTTTCAATACAGAAATTCATTCAGTATAAATTCCTCGGATATTTTTCATGTGATTCTACTATAGAAATTCAGTCCGCAAGAACACATCAAAGTTCTTGATGCACTTTCAATACAGAAGTTCATTTATTATAAATTTCTGAGATATTTTTCATGTGATCTCACTATAAGAATTTAGTCCACTCGAACACATCAAAGTTCCTGATGTACTTTCAGTACAGAAAATCATTCATTATAAATTCCTCTAATATTTTCCTGGGATTTCACTATATAAATTCAGTCCACACGAACGCATCAAAGTTCTTGATGTAATTTCAATACAGGAATTCATTCAATATAAATTCCTCAGATATTTTTTATGTGATTCCACTATAGAAATTCAGTCTGCACGAACACATAAAAGTTCTTGATGTACTTTCAATACAGAAGTGCAGCTTGTCAAAACAGCGCGCCAGCTCAACGTCACTCAGCGAAATGCGGCAGCCGAAATATTAGCAAGAGAGGGTGTTGCCAGAGCTAACCTTCGCGGGCCGCCGCTAATTTCCGCGAGGGGAGAGGCACTTGAACTTCCTTGCTTGTCCAGTCCGCCGGCCAACAGCCCGCCTCTCGATTTGGTGACGCACGAACACGTGATGCCCGGGCCGCGGGCGAACGGTCCGTCGTGTGAATCGGCCACACCGGGCTAAATGACCTGTTCGTTCCTAGGCGGAACGTTTAGAGCATTGCAATCGCGGAGCGCAAGCGGGCATGTCACGGGGTATTTTTTGCTTATTTCGCGGGTACCTGCAGAGTGAAAAAATCCGATACATAATAGATGGAAAGTTACAAACTGTTCAACTGGACGTTTCGTGGACCATTCCACAACTTTCTCATTGGCGGTTTCCGCCTATTTTCATTGCTTGCGAAGTTGGCTAATTTCTCGACTAATGCTATTAAGTACAATACAAAAATGCCGTGACTTGCTCCATACAATAGCCAGTAATATGCATTTGGTCGCGTCGTCTTAGAGTGCCTCTGCATAGTTTTAAACACTGGTTAAAGTTAGCTAGGACACCCTGTATATATTATGGCTTGTATTTCTTCACAAAATAAAGTATTTCTTCATAAAATAAACTCGATGGACACATCCTACGCGTACCGGCGGAGAGCCTACGCGCACGGGAGTTCGCTGGATTCTGTCTGCGCGTGCGCAAAGGGCGACGCGCGCACAGGCGCTTGCGGGCACGTCTGAAGAGGGGTCCGGTTTACAACAATAGGAGGACCGCGTGACTCTCGGGGACTCTTTTATTCATGGCTTGAAGCTCTCTCAGGTTCCTGGAACTTCGCGGTTTAAGTTGTCCTTCCTGAGCGCCCCAAATTCCCTTTCTTCACGCTTGAAATTCCTTCGGTCGGCACGAGAGGGGGAGCGCGCCAACACAGGGAGCATGGAGGTGGATGCCTTTTTTCGACGCCCGTCGCGGCGCGGCGCTGGGCGCGCAGGCGCTCCGCTGTGCGCCTAGGATGTGCCCATCAAGTTTGAGCTTTAGTGAGCGTTTGTGTGCATCTTTTTTATTTATTTATTTATTTATTCCAAAATACTGCAGGCCAGCATGGGCCCAAGCAGGAGGGGCATAAAAAACACAAATCACAACACCACGTGAAAACATTTCGCGTGACACACAGCAAAAACGAAACCAAAAAATGAACATAGCAAGAGAAAAAATACATGCTCAAAAAAGGGGAAAAAATAGTCACTTCCTTTTTAGTTGAGCAAAAAAGTTTTTAGCGCCTGTTCCACGTTAGGAGAGTTAAAATCGATTCAGGTAGTGCGTTCCAACCTGCTATTGTTTGAGGGAAAACACTGCTTAAATGCGTTTGTTTTGGCAAAAAAAGGCGGTAGGTCCTTCGAGCAGTGGAGTGCCTGAGGAATGAGGGGGAGAAATGCTAAGCTTACCAGCTATAATTTTATGAAGGAAAGAAATACGGTTAACTTTCTGCGTGTACGCAGAAACGGAATGTTATTGTCTTTCATGAGCTGTGTCGGAGAGTCAGACCTTCTATATTTATGAAAAATGAGACGTACTGCCTTCCTCTGGATGAGCTCTAATTGATAAAAATCTTTCTTGGTGTGCGGGTCCCAAATTTCAGAAGCGTATTCAAGTTTGGACCTGACAAAAGTTCTGTAAGCCAGAAGCTTAATATTTTTAGGGGTATGTTTTCATTTACGTCGCAAGAAACAAAGCTTAGAGAAAGCGGCTGAACATATCTCAGAAATATGAGTGCCCCAGGTTAATCGGTTGTTAAGAGTAATTCCTAGATATTTATATTGTGAAACCTCTCTAATGTGGCTGCGGTGAAGGTAGTATTGATAATGACTAACACTTTTTTCTCGTAACTCTGCGAAGTACACTCTTATCTATATTTAAATCCATGTTCCATTCCTTACACCAGTTTACATATTTTGAGCAAAGATTCTTGAAGCAATTGATGGTCTCCAATTGATGTTATTTCTTTATATAAATACAACGCAGTCATCTGCGAACAATCTTAATTACACAGACGGAGGAATGGTATCTATTAAATCATTTATATATATTAAAAACAGCAAAAGGTCCTAACACACTACCCTGGGGAACACCGGAAGTAACAGGAAGGGATTCAGAAAGAGTACCATTCACATCAACACACTGAGCTCTACCATTTAAATATGCTCTGACCAATTCAATAAGATAAAACGGAATACCATGTAACTGTAATTTATAAATGAGCTTTGAATGAGGCACCTTATCAAAAGCTTTAGCCATATCCAGCACTCTAAGAAAATCATTAATAGTCGTCAATTGCCTCATCCTCGTCCTTTTCTCGGTAGCGCAGCTTTTTACCTCCACTCGGTGTCCACCTGTCTCTCTGTCTCCCTTCCGTCCATTCTTTTTTCGGCCGCGTGAGTTTCTCTTCCCTTCGGAGTGGGGGGTCCTCCCCTTTTTTATGTACAATCGGTGTTTCTGGCATGTCCGGGTGCCACAACTGGTTTCTCTTTTTTTCGCAGGCGTGGTGCGCTCACGTAGGAGTCTGCATTCCTCCGGCCACTAATTCGGAGAAAGTGCATTCAGTCCGAGCGTCGAAGCAGTCAGCGCAACGAATCGAAGGAATGTTTTTCCTTTGGCTGGGCGAGCAATATGTTCGTCGGCGGCATGGTGACACTAGCTAGCGAGGCGCTGGAACACAATCTATGAACACTTTCACCTGTTCTCTTCCAAGCTGCCTCACCTTTGCAGTATTTCTCGCTGAACTTTACCCAAGCGCAAAAGTATTTAATAGAACTGCAAACCAATTTAATCTAGGCGCCACACAAATTAACCCAAGCGAGAGAGTGGCATTTTCCCACCACCGTCCCGCCCACAGTTAATCGCGGTCTACAAATTTCGAAGATGCGTTATCGACGAGTTGTATTTAACGTAGAGAGACCTAATGATCTCATGATAATTATGATCATCACTTTTTTGGTCTACTACAACGGGATGGGTATTTATACCACCGTGCACGTCAACCGAAGGAGCCGGTGTATAAATCGCGCGATGCTGTCAGCTATTACATAACGGCAGTGTCGCAGTTCGCACCATGGCATCACACATGTACCGCGATAAGATGTGCGACACCATGCTATGGTGATGACTAAGACAAAGTGCCTGTGACTTGCTGGTAGTCCTGTCACATGACTATGTATCACTTGCAACCTAGCGTCATGCATTCTCAGCCTAATTACGAGGGGTGTGCAGACGAAATATTACTTCGAACCTAATAAGGCTGTTGCTACGACTAGGTAGTTTAATGATGACTCATGATACTATTAAACTTCGAAAGGATGCGGATTTTCCCCACTCATAATAATGGTATCAAATGTCTCTGTTAATTTCGAGTATTAGAAGACTATAGATGTTTCGAAACGCTATAGTCACGTGATTTTAAGGAAAGATGAGGGTCTTTAGCGACCCAACAAGATTGGTATCGGCAATGACATTGTTTTCCCTGGGCAGTACGGCTATCCTTTACAGGAAAGGTTCTGGCGGAGTCATTTCTCTTGGCTCACATGACTTTAGAATCATGCCATGTCGTTTCTGCAACCATAGCTATGATGTTGATTATGAAATGCATATGCGTCATAACGAATTGTCGCGTGGCATGGAGCAAGTTTCATTATGAAAGGACATTTTCACGACTTTCAATTCATTCTACGAAATGACTCGGTCTATTCAGAGTAATAGCTAGCTGCAGTTAGGACCATACAAAGGCGATATGCCACGGTGCGAGCTGCACGACAGTGCCGGTGCGTAATGGCTATCACTTTCGCGCACGCTCACCAAGTGCTGGACGGTATAATACCCGGCCGACGTGTATTTGACACTGCTGTTCTCATCGGTACGTAGCGCAGAGGATGTCATAAAACTTGCGAACTCATGATGTAGAAGCCATTTCGACATTTGTCTAGTTATTGTCTGCTTTTCATTTAACCTTTAGAATAGGGCGACGCTATCGATTAGGTTAAAACATTTCATTATCACCATCATTTTCATAGTGTAATAGCGGGAAGCCAGTGCGCAGACGCAGGACATTTACGGGGGGGGGGGGGGGGGAGCGTTATTGTCCTGCATCTGCGCTCTGTGGCCCCCCTGTTCCCAGTGCTATAACAATTAACGCCATGCAAACGAATGAAGTACGCTTCATGAATTTAGCGCTCTTTTATGACTCTAGACGGCGGTGGCGTCACCCTGTTCTAAATATGTGTAGTCTCTAATGCCTCTTTTCTGCAAAGCCCATTCTGTACATCGGATCTCGTTTTTATTTGCGGGAATTCCCAGCAATCTTTAAACATAGTTAATTTGACCGTGCGTTCACGAAGAAGGAAGCAATATCATATCGAATGTTTTCTTTCTGAGGAGATGTTGCCGATTCGTGCTCTTATGTTCGCGGAAACATAGTTGTAGAGCTGGAGGACGAGGTATTTGGCATATACTATATTTCAAGAGATATAGCTTGAATCGCCAGGTTAAACGAGGTGGTGGCGTATTGCTGTTTCGTCAAAAACGAATTACAATGTGAACTTCTTGATGAATTTTGTGTTGTCAACGCCCGCTATTAGACACGCTCCTATTCGGCTTATATGTGTTTACTGTGTGCTATTGCGCCGTCCCTCTGCCAATATGAGTGTTTTATTTCCTTTCTGGATTCTCTTCTTGAATTTGTGAATTATTACAAATTCAGTATTGTTCCTGGTGGTGACCTAATATTAAGCTCTTGTCAAACCGCTAGCATTGCGACACGGAAATTAGTCAGGCTGTTCAATGTTCAGTGCTGTAGGAATACTACAATTGACCCAATGAGAGTAACAAAAGAAACAGAGACATTGTTAGATCTTTTCAATACAAATTATAACCAAGATCACTTAACTTCTGCAGTAATCAGTCTAACAATTAGCGATCACCTGCATATTTTATGCTTGCTAACCGTGCACCTAATTTAAAAAGACTGCAGCGAATTTTTTAATGAAACGAATCCTGGAGCAGCGTACGATAAATTTACCATAATATTAAAACACCCTACACGATACATAATCGCCTACGTCGAGATCGTAAGCCTTGGATCAGCAATGCGCTACTGAACCGGATAAAAAAGGCGACAAAATGTACAGCCACTAAAAACGAAATGTCTAGACGCG
The DNA here is from genome assembly GCA_030143305.2 of Amblyomma americanum. Lineage (NCBI taxonomy): Eukaryota > Metazoa > Arthropoda > Arachnida > Ixodida > Ixodidae > Amblyomma > Amblyomma americanum. The sequence goes on along the minus strand of JARKHS020001484.1, from coordinate 33,922 downwards.
TTGAAAACCCTCAGATCTTTTAGAAACACAGTTACAAAGCAGCTTCGTGTTGCAAAACAACAGTATTATGAGAGTGACGTGACATGTAAGAAATTGTAAACTAATCTAGGAAATATATACCACAACCAATTACCAAACTTCCGGTGGCGTAGATGTTGAGGGAAATAACGCTTTCAATGATTTTTTTCTTCTATTGCCCTGACTTCAATATCTTGCGAAGAGGTACTACTGAGCAATTATTCACACGGGAACTCAATCATATTTTTTAATCTAATTTCAGATGGCGAGGTTTTGGCGGCATGCAACCGTCTTAACAATAGCAAATCTGTGGGAGGTGCAGGTGTTCAGGTAAAGCCAGTTAAATTTGTTATTCTCGATATATCGAACTGCCTGGCAGATTTTCAACTCATGTTTAACAAGGCGTATTCAAACGCAACGAGCAGTCTGAGAGGTTGGCAGTATTTAAAAAAAAGCGATAAAAAAAGACCTTACTATTGCCCAATATATATCCTACCTAACTTCTCAAAAGGGTTTGTAAAAGGCAATTCTCACGCGTGCATGCATGTAGTTTATTAATCACAATATTTTAAATTGCGCTCTATTCGGTTTTACGAATTATTGTCTACTGGGCCTTTTCACTCAAAAATAGTACATATACTAGATAATTTTGAAGAAAAAAAATCGTTATAGGCATATTCATGGATTTTTCGAAAGCTTTCGACAACATCAGTTACAAAACGTTATTCAATAAACAAGACAGGTATGGCATACGTGGCACAGCCCACTCTTTAACATGTTCTTAAATAGCCAATAGGGCGTAGTATGTAGAAATGAGTGGTCTCTCCTCCGCAGTCAAGCCCGTCATCCCGGGTGTTCCACAAGGCAGTCTTTTAGGACCCCTTCTTTTCATTCTCTACATCATTGATATTGTACCACATATATTCAGCTGCGAAATACATTATTTCTGCTGACGACAGCAGACCGTTTTTTTTTTCTGGTCATTCAGGCATAGGGCCATTAAAACTGCTAACACAACCTTGGCCGAAATTGACCATTGGGCTTGCAAAACAGCACAAACTTAATGTCATTAAAGCAAAGGCCGTTGTCTTCCACTACCAGAAATAAAGGACTGGAGCTGCATCCTCTGCGGAACTTAGATGGAAATTCACATAGAATACTTAGTCGACAGAAAGTAGCACGGACAATTGGTTGCTTACGCCGAGACTGCTCAGTATTTCCGCTTTCCATTAACATTCTCCATTATAATTCACTCTTTTCATCTCTTAACTATTGCTCATTAGTAGGAGCAACAAGAACAGCAGAAGACAGCACAAAGTAATGCTTCAAAAAAGAGCTACCAGATCATAGCTCGCGCATGCAGGACCAATATGTAATGCACACAGGACCAATGTTTAAGCAGCTAAAATGATTAAAATGACACCTTTTTGTAAGTACAGGCTTTTGCGAATATAAAAACAAGGCATCACTAAAAAGAACACATTAGCACTCATAGCGGCGCTGCAAGACTACATAAAAACATACGACACCCACAACTCAGAGTGTTGGCACGTTACGGGGTCCGTGACAAACTATGGCGGGCAGATGTTTCGCTTCAGGCTTCCTAACTTATTAAATCAATACTCAATCAATAGCAGCTAAAATTTCGCACTTCCCCTCTTTAAATTAATTCGTGATATGTTTATGTGAGTATATATTCCTGGCGAAACAGTATTCCCGCTTGTGACGTGTTCCTCCGTGTTACTGTTAAGTATTTTCCCTGACTTACCCTTGTGTGTTTTTGTACCCCCCTTTACAATTCTGTTCAATCTCCGCCGGCTGCAGCTGCGGTGGTTAAGATATTAGATAGCAATTGCCGTGGCCGGCAACATTCGTTTTCTTGCTTTTTTATTTATTCGTTTAAATAAACCACTAATGTTCAATAGTTATTCATTTATGTAAGCGTGGCTTATTGTCTTCTGTCAAATATCAGGGCAGCCGCCCTGTCAAGCTGCTCTTGGAAGCAGATTTTTAGCGGCTGCTCCGTTCGGTGCAACAAAAGAAAAACACATTATATATTATTATTATTAATAATAATAATAACTCAGCGGCACTAGGATTAAATATCTTGGCGTCTGGATTAAACTGATCGGGAAATACTGTAGTCGCTAACTTTAATTGCATGTCTGTTCTTGTATCTCGTTCCCGGACCTCGCCGTGCGCCTCTTACAATGTGCGTTTATTCCGTCTTTTGTTTCTTTTTTAATATTTCATCATGTGCCATTAAACCTAGCAACACATCTTCCTTTTCCCTTATATCCGTCTTTTTTGATACTTTCGTTCCATCATTGCCAGACCGACCAAGTCCTCTCCTTCTGCGTGCTCACAGCCACCCTCCTACCTCTCCCCTCCTTTTTCTTCCACTTCGAAGCATATCCGCATATCCTTCTGCGCTTCTTCAGTTCGGTTGCTTTTCTTGCTATCGCTGCCAGCTTTCTAGGTGCAGGCTCCTCTCGGCATGCACACAGGCAGTACGCGTGTTAGGTTGTACTGCATAGGCCGTGGACGCGGACCCGCTGAAGAATCAGGCGGGTCCCATGGACGTCTCGGAAACCAATGCGAGAAGCTTCTGTTCGGTGACGCTATGGTTTTCTTAGTTTGGTGGGGAGACTGGAGAACGTCGTTGTGAATGGAAAGCGGGAGCCGGGACAGATAGCATGAAGGTGTACACAGCTCCCCTCTCGCTTCTAGCCTTGAGAGGAGAAAGCTCGCTCGCCTTCCCACCCCCTTTCTAAAAGAAAAAAAAAGAAGAAAGGGCGCTATGAGCTCCCAGAACCGATACGGTAGTTCCTACGCCGCAGTTCTTGTCATGTGACTGCGCATCAACCCCTCCCCACTCCCGCACTTAGACACGCTACGTCACCCCCGTCACGTGATTGTGACTCCGTCGCGTTTTTTCGAGCCACGCTTCGTTTGCTAGAGTGACAACAGTTCAGTTGGAGTCCAGCCACTCCCGTTCCAAAATGGCGCACGTGTTTGTAAAATGGCAAGAAGAAGAAAAATGGGATGTGTACGCGATCCGCGCCTTAGACGCTGACGTTGGTATGCAGCGTCTAGCAAAAGAAAGCGCCATAGAAGAACTGCGGGGCATTATGGTGATGGTTGAATGGGAAGCCAGCCAGCCACCAGCGTCGGCAACCCTTCTGGGTTTCGGTAAGTGTCATCATTTACTTTTTGGTCACATTTGTGAATGACTCTGTCATAATTTAGTGCTTCGCATGAAATGCAGGCACGGAGCGCGCAATGGAGCGGCAAAGAACGCGGCTTGCTCTGGAAGCAGAAGTAGGCGCCGTCCCGAACACTCCCGAGACCGAGACCGAGAGCGGAACGCAGCCGCCAACCAAGAGACAAAAAGTAAGTGTGGTTTTCGTCATCCCCAACATTCTCTTCACCTATTTTGCTTCGGTAACCTTTAACGCTATAATATATGGCGAACAAAGCATGCTGCTTGCCTGAGAAAGAACATAAATTCAATGTTGAAGGTAGTAGACAACCATTTTTTTTCAGGAATGGTAAGCAATGTGGACATACGATGAACAAAACATTGCTACTGGCTAACGGCTTGAGCGAGTAAATCGCGATGAGTGGAGGTTAACCCTCGACACCTACAGCAGAGTGACCGCTCGGATAAGGGATATCATCGTCATCAGCCGGACTATACCCACTCCACGGCGAAAGCCTCTCACATATTCCTCCAATTAACGCGGTCCTATGCTAGCTGCATCCACTTGACCCCTGCTAAATTCTTTGATTCCTAAGGAAGAAAAGCGTAGCACGGGGCGGCAGAAAATTAGGTGGGCGGATGAGGTTAACAGATGATGTAAAGGTGAGCAAAAGTTCGAGCTAACATGTAATACAGACAAATGAAATATTTGTGACTCTTCAAGAGCATGCCTTAAGGAAAGATAGAATGTTCTGCTGGCGGCCAGCTGAAATTCCGGGCCGAAATTCGCCTTCTTATTGTCTACTTAGGATGCCATAAAAACAGCTTTCCTGCAGTTTTTTGTGGCAATGATTCTGCCGGCAAAGCTCGTTTTCACCATTGCTGGAAGCAGTTCTAGACTGACCTAACTCTTTGCCAGCGGTCGACTGCAGCTTAAAAGTAGTTCAACCGTTATTTCTTCCGGCCATCTGCGGCTAGTGAGAACATCGGATTGCTAATTTTAAATTACTATTGCGCCTGGAGGCAGCGAAGATTGAAAGAATGAATAATAGCCTGCACCAACTACCACAAAACGTTCAGCATAGTGGCCTCTGCGGTCGGAGCATTGCTGAGCAGTCTTAAGGCAAGCTCAGAGTTTACACTTCAATGACGAAAATGTGTACTGGGGCATTTTACTGTCATCTCAAGTAAATTTAAAGAATGTAAGTAATTGATACATTGTAAGATTTCTTTGCATACATTAGTTTCTCCATTTTTCCTCTTTTTTTGTCAGAGATTAAGTGGCTAAAAGAAAGCACCCGAAATGTTATAACCTGCAGGGTATCGTGCTGCATTTTGGAAAAGTTCGTGATAATCGGAACTTTAAAACTCTCGGCTGTGGCGCATGCAATACGAAGACAATTGTGTCTTCTTAATATTCAGTTAAGTTTGTATGTTTACTTGTTGTAAATGGATTAGGTGGTAATGGCATGTGAAATGCACATTTGGTTCTTCCATTCATTAACCAGTTAGGTTTCTATGTTCCTTTGCGCTCCTCTTAAATGGGTGAAATGGTAATGGCAGAAAAATGAACATTTTTGCTTCTTCCACTCTTTTTCATGATTACCTCTTTGCATAGATGTTGCTTGCGGTCTTGAACCACAATCCGAGCCAAAAGCAAGGACCTGATTCCTTGAAACTGAATTCAGAGCTTGTGCAATGCTACAACTGCTCTACACTTGGTTTTGCTTTTATTTTTTCAGGGTACACATACTCCAAGTTTCCTGGAGTGTCGGGACAACCGTTTAGATACAGCCTTTCCTCCATGGTCTCCCGAGAAATCAAATGACATCGTGGACAGTTTGTAACGATATTTGTTACCATTTTAAAATAAATTCTCAAAACTCATACCTGATCAATGTACTCTGCGGCATTAATCTATTTTCTGGTGATCATATGGATGCATTCACGGAGTACTTTAGTGTTGATTAAAGATACAGACCGCACTAGTACTACCGTTATGCGCTTATATCACATCCACATCGCAAAATTTTACATCACATCCACATCGCAAAATAAGATATCACATCCACGCCACAAAATCGAAGCTTACATCCACACCAAGAAATGTGACCTCAAATCCACATCACAAAATCGGAAATCACATCCAAGTCAAAAATCGGACATCACATCCACATCAGAAAATCGGATGTGAATCCACATCAGGAAATCGGACATCACACCCACATCAGGAAACCGGACACCACAACCACATCAGAAAATCACATCACATCCGCATCACTAAATCGGACATCACATCCACATCACAAAATCGGACATCACATTCACATCACAAAATTTGACATCACATCCACATCAGGAAACCGGACCTCACATCCACATCAGGAAATCGGACCTCACATCCACATCAGGAAATCGGACATCACATACACCTCAGGAAATCAGACATCACATCCACATCAGGAAATAGACATCACATCCACATCAGAAAATAGGACCTCACATCCACATCACAAAATCAGGCATCACATCCACATCACAAAATCTGACATCACATCCACATCACAAAATCAAGACATCACATTCACATCACAAAATCAGACACCACATCTGCATCACAAAATCGGCTTCAAATTACCTGCAGACTTTCCACAAAACATCGTTAACAAAAATCCCTCAAATGGATTCATCATATCCTCATCAGACGTTTATTCAGCACGTGCACATCAGACAATCGGCGGCAAATTTTCTGGAAACATTCTACAAAACATCATCACAAGTTTTCACCAGAAACTCCTCAGAGGATGCATCATATCCTCATCAGACAATTAGTCAGCACGTGCACATCAGAAAATCGGCGGCAAATTTTCTGGAAACATTCCACAAAAAATCATCACAAGTCTTCACCAGAAACTCCTCAGAGGATGCATCATATCCTCATCAGACAATTAGTCAGCACGTGCACATCAGACAATCGGCGGCAAATTTTCTGGAAGGTTTCGACAAGGCCTCCACACAAACATCAACATGAACACCACAGAAATTATGTTTTGTGTGATGCGAATGAGCAATAAAGATTCTGCAGAAACTCCATAATTTTTTTTGTAAGGGAACAGCAACAAGTTCTCCGTGTAGCAGTCCTTAAAAACTAGCCGACGTAGCGGATAAAATTGCTTTTGGCACCTCAGCAAATCTCGTTCCGTTGTAATATGCGAACGCCTCATTTGGTAAGCAGACAGCGGAAGCAGAAGAGAGGCGAGAGGGAATGATAAAGGCGACGGTTCACGAACACAATGGAGTCATTAGTCACGTCACGTCATCCAAGGTCGTCGGGAATTCGCGCTGGAAGTGAATGCTCGCTCCACGTCGCGGACGCAAAAGGAGTTTTAAAATTCGTTTTGCACGGGTCTTTTCAATCTTTCATGAACGAGGTATGGGGCGCCAGGTGAAAATTGGGCCGCCCTGTCTTGCACTTACTCCGCGAGCAAGGTGTGGGCGGGATGCTTGACCACAGCTGACTGCTCTTTGTGCGAAGCTGAATGAAACGGAAGGAGGCGGGCTGAATTATACCGGACCTCCCAGCACGCCGTCCCCGTAAGCTAGCTGTATCCGGCTCGTCGCCAGGTACGAAAAGGGAATAAAAGAAAGAAAAAACATCCGCACTTGCTTTCGGTTTGATTTTTATTTTGAAGCAAGAAAACAGGCACAGAGACATATCTGCAAAATATTCGGCAGTTTCTAGTAGTCGGCCATTTTGGTAACCACACGATTGGCAAGCAAACAGTACAAACAAGCAAGCAGTATCAGAACTTGATGCATGCTGTGCCGTTTCATAAAAAAAAGAAACGTTTGATTAATTTTATTCCGAAACAAGCAGCTGCAGAGACGTACTTGGCAAAAGCATATGCCAGTTCCTGGTATTTGGTACTTTTAGTACTGGTATACAGTTAACGCGCAAACAGTACGAACAAGAAAGCACTGTAGGCAATTGATCTAGGCGGTTTCACGAAAATAAAAAAAAATGAACATTTAAGCAAACCAAATACAGTACACTCGTGAAGTAAACGACGCTTTATCCCAACGCCATTTCTATCGCTTCGAGTTGAGTTGAGTTGAGGTGTTGAACGCTACAGGTGGGGTTAGCCCTGCTTATTCTGCCGGCAATTGCTCCTTTCGCTTCCCGCTTCACTGCTTCTACACAGCTCTCGAACGATGGAAGCTGCACTGACACAAATCAGCTGGCTGCGGTTCATTCGTTCAACAGAGCTCAACAGTCGTCCAGAGTTCAAAGAACGCGCAGTTATAGTTTCCGAAAGCTGCTTAGGACTTAATGGACAGGCTTAGTTTGCGTTCGAAACAAATATCTCGCCTTACGGCGTAACCCGCCGCGGTGGCTCAGTGGTTAGGGCGCTCGACTACTGATCCGGAGTTCCCGGGTTCGAACCCGACCGCGGCGGCTGCGTTTTATGGAGGAAAAACGCTAAGGTGCCCGTGTGCTGTGCGATGTCAGTGCACGTTAAAGATCCCCAGGTGGTCGAAGTTATTCCGGAGACCTCCACTACGACACCTCTTTCTTCCTTTCTTCTTTCTCTCCCTCCTTTATCCCTTCCCTTACGGCGCGGTTCAGGTGTCCAACGATATGTGAGACAGATACTGCGCCATTTCCTTTCCCCGAAAACCAATATTACCAATTACGGCGTTGAATTGCAGGCGCTGAGTTTTCGTTTGCCGTCTACCTCTACTGTAGCGCACAATGTCTGTTTCTTTTTTTTAATTGAGGCTCATATAGGGCCTCAATGAACGAAAAGGCCTGGGCCACTACGACACCTCTTTCTTCCTTTCTTCTTTCACTCCCTCTTTTATCCCTTCCCTTACGGCGCGGTTCAGGTGTCCAACAATATATGAGACAGATGCTGCGCCATTTCCTTTTCCCAAAAACCAATATTACCAATTACGGCGTAGAATTACAGGCGCTGTGTTTTCGTTTGGCGTCTACCTCTACTGTAGCGCACAATGTCTGTTTGTTTCTTTTTTTTAATCGAGGCTCATATAGGGCCTCAATGAGCGGAAAGGGCTGGGCACCCTTTGCAGTATTTTAAATGCGGTATGTGTGCGGGTGTGTGCGCGCTTGCGCATGCGTAGTCGCTCCAATCCCAGCGTAGGGTGCCACGCAAGGCCGGATGCGTCGTCTCTGAGAACAGCCGCGCATTCGTCGGCTTCGGGGCCCGAGACAAAAGCTTCTTCCTCCTCGCTAGAGCGACGACCCCGCACGTAAGAGAGAGGGCGCCACACGGCGCGAAAGTAGAGTCCGGGAATAGAGTTTCGGCGGCGGCCGGACGCGTGGAATTCGGCCCCGGCTCCACACGCGCAGTGCGTGCGAGCATCCCACGCGGCTTCTTGCTTACCTTCTATTTGGGCTTTGCTTACCTTCTATTCTGTTCGAACGCCAAGCTGCCAAGCTGGTGGTGAGAGTGCGCGATTGTGCGCGCTCTCAGGCGTCTAGAGTTCTGAGGAAAGGGATCGGGGAAAGGGAGGGGGGGGGGGGGGCAGTGTGTGTGTGTGAGAAAACAGCAGGCGCCCTAACATGCAGGCAGCACGAAATCCTGCACTACGAGATGAAGCGTTTGCGCGAAAGATGAGAGTACGTGACGACATACTGATCTGAAGGTTCAATTAATTAATTGCTTAGTTGATTGATTGATTGATTGATTGATTGATTGATTGATTGGGCTTGTTCGACGACGCTTTTTACCGTCGTTATGTTTGAGAGAAAAATGTTCGTGCGCATTGCGAAGTTCCCATGTTTCGTGAATTAACGGCATGTTGCTGGTATCCTCAGCGGAGAGAACGGCACAGAAAAGTATTTTTCCTCACTGCAGGCTTGGCAAAGTCCCACGTTACTGTCTCCCTGTTTTATTGTTGTACGCTCGCATTCCTTACACGGTGGCTGTAAATCTGGGTCGTTTCTTTTCTTGCTTACTAAATAGGTTGAAATAAAGACCCCAACGGGGAGGGCACTGTCAGCTGTCTCAATGGCCGGTCGAGCTGAACCTAGCAGTGTCTCTGCCTTCATCTGCGTTAGTCGTTTCTGTGTGTGTCACGCGAGTACTGGCGTATGTACGAGCGAGAGAGAGAGCGAAAGATGAGGAGGAGCGCTTGGCTCACAGTGGCGGTAAACACAGCAGCTGTGCCACCGCTTGCAGGAGTGCGTGCGGTTAAATTTCTAACGCCTTGCGCTCAGGAAGAGAGTTCGTTGAAGGATGATGTCGTAAGGAGCGCCACTGCACTTTACAGCATTGGAATCTACCTGTGTATAAAAATGAGGCGGCGGTATAAAGAGAACGGAACCAATCTAGCTATAGCTCCATCACAAACACCAATCTTGTCTGCCCTAAGGTTAATAAACTAGAGTGCTCTTTTTCATTTTGAATATTTATTTTTACACCCGCTACGTAGCTGATGCCTCAGTTCAAACATACAGCCGCACCTGGCATCTAGAGCCACTGAAAAGCCTGTGCGACCTTATAGGCAGGCAGAATGCCCTGGTCGGTTTGCATCTTAAGTGGACGTCAGATCGGCTTCGGGGCAACCGAGCAGTCTAGGAAGACACTACAATTGGGTTGGCTGGAGCAACGCAGAGGTAGGTGCGCATGCGCGCGCCGAAAGATGGAAAGGGGAAGAGGAGTTATGTTGGAAGGGCCCGAGAATCTTCGTATACGTGGAGAGGTTAAGGATAAGCGGCCGATCGTGACGCAAACGATGCCGGGGCAGCACGAGACGCCGTCGGGAGCGTTTTAAACGCACCACCGTCTCCCTCTATCTCGCTCTACTGCACATACACTCCCGGCACCACGTAGTAGTTACGCACCCTGCCCACCCGCCCATTTCGCGCCGGCACCGAGCGAATACTCCCCGCAAGCGTCACAAACTTAACGCATGCGCACGCGTCATCCGAAGATGGGCTATACGGCAGCGCCTTCGCGTGCATGAAAGGCTCGACCATCGCAGAAGCCCGAGAGCGAGCTTTTGACGTTGCCGCCCATGTATTTCCGGGGCTCAGTTAACTCCATTCTCACCCGCACCCTTTGTTTGGCGCGGGCGCACCGCCAGGCGCCGAAGACGCCCGACGTCTCGTCCCCCGATATCTCCTTTTTGCTTCCTTTTATAGCCTCGCTGTTTGTTTTGAAGCGGGAGCTCTAGATGCGATCTCTTCGTTTTTATTAATATTTTTTTTAGAAATGGCTGTCAGCTCATTTTCTTCCCTCGCACAGCTTTTGGCGGCATTTTCAAAACATGATAAGCAAGTACGGCGTGAGTAAAGTAGCGTCGGGAGAGCATCGGCGCCCCGCTAGAAGCGTAGCATCAGCAGCAAAGGCGAGATTCCGCTCTGCTCTTCAAGAGGCAGGAGCGCCGTCCATATGGACGCCCCGCGCGGGGCTGCCGCTGTATCGCGGGGGCTCCCTGTAATCGCGCGGAGGGCCTCCGTCGTTATCAGAATTACTATATACGCCCGACGGCAGCAGCAGCAGCAGCAGCGACCGACCGGGCAGCATAATGACCGCTGCCGGCCGGAGCAGACTGCTATATTGAGGGAGAGCCCGGCCAGCGCTGTCTGTACTCTTCTCTATAAAGAGGGTTGCGCAGCTTGGCCTGCAGCCTGGATCCGTGGGCAGTGTGAATGTTTGCCTTTGCTCCCCCTCCTCTGAATACTTCCAGCGGAGGGTACTGCAGGGCGAAGATGACGAAACCGAGTTCCTGTTCGCCGCTGCGTACCCTTGCAGCCAAGCTTGCAGCCGCGGTGGTGAAGTCGGTTGGTGTTTGTGCGCATGCGCGTGCGACGGCGACGTCATCGTAGTAGAATGTCGTTCTTCCCACGCATGCCGCCCTCTCTCTCCTACAACCTTCTCTTCGTACTTCGATGAGCCAGCGCAGCAGCGGCAGGGCGACCACACCTCGAGGTTTCGTGCCTGTTCTTTTTTAAAACGAAGTGCGTTGTTGATTGATGGTGGAAAATACGCTGCGAGGGGAATGGGAAAGAAAATAGCGCGGCCTGCAGCGTAATTGCTTCGCGCCCTCAGGCAAATTGCACGGACATTTGGCAACCTCCTGCGTGTGTACGCGCGTATGAATCCCGGTGTTTATGTTTTCTTGGATGCTGAGTTTTTTTTTTTTTTTCTCGCCCCGTTCCACCGTGCAGATGCTTGTGCTGGTGCTTCACGCATGCCCTCCCTGTGTATTTATCGGCCTTGTGGGTAATACATGTATCGCGGTTTATACGGGCGTCTGGCTTCAGATTAATATCTTGTAATAAAATTGTGATTATCGCGATTATTTTCTCTTCCCAACGTGGGCTCCTCCGTTTTTTGTTGCTATTTATATCGCGCGTCGTTTGCAGCAGCGAATGCGTCGGTTTTTTCTTGGTTTTGGTCGGAGCCAGCTTGCTCCACGTGTGTGTTCGAACAGTTGAATAGCTCGTTAATGTCGCCAGGACACGCCCATAAATTGAAATGACAGAGCTCGCGCTTAACTGGCTTGTGCTCCGTGTAGCCTGCATCGCTGAGAGACGGTGTGCCAGCTAGCGCACTTGTCGCCAAGTTTCATGTACACCTGGTTCACTCGATACTTCCATCTCCATAGACGCACCTACTATGGTGTCCCCACAAACTTCCTAATCTCATTTGCCCACCAGACTCTGCCGCTCCCTGCTACGTTTACCTGCCCTCAGTAATCCGCCATGTTTGCTAACTTAAGTGACCACTGATTATCTGTACTCTCCATCCAAATTACGAGGTATTAATTAACGAAGACCTTGACCGCCTGCGGTCGTCGTCATCAACCTGACTACGCCCACTTGGTGCTTACGTCATTATTCTTTATTTCTTTGTGCTTGCCGCTCCTCCGTTAGCTGAGATGCTCAACTTGCACACTTATAGTTGCATTTGTTTTTATCTTATCATATTAAACGGTTCGCCCCTACGCGCAGAGACCGCGCGAAATCAGTTTTTCTCAGGTCACTCAGGCTCACAATGTATGCTGCAGGCCCCCAGTGTATGCGGCACCGATCAGCCGATCAGTTGTCACTGCAATGAGGTGTTAAAATCCTGCGATTTTGATGACGCGCTATTTCTTATTGTACTTAGCACCCAAGCGGGGCATTTAATCCTTTGCTGACATATACATGAGTTTGCTGCATTGGCGGAGAGCAGGTACTTTTATGGTGGACCCTTTTTCAAAAATACGCAGCCCACCAGCCTCGGTTATGTGCCGTCTAGAGTGGGGCCATTGTAGCACCTTTGCAACTTCTAAGCTCAGAGGGCCGGGTGAGGGCGAATGCCTCTCACACCTCAGATGGAACGCTGGCGGTGATGCAAAGCGGGCTTCACTGCACTGCCCAGAAGGAAACACGGAAGGCTGTTTTTGACAAATACTTTACATTTGCTTCTGTAGCGCATCAGTCCCGCAACCAAGGGCATGCTATACTTTCATGCTGTAGTCGTACTGTAGGTTTTCGAAATATATCTCCACGCCCTCCCTGCCTTCCGAGGCGGATAAGTCAGGGTGACCCTTCTACTGGGACACAATGGATCCAAGCCCAACTGGATTGTGACCCTCGAAAGTTTTTTTATGGTTTCATGCGGTTTAAAGCCCCAGAGCGAAGGACGCTGTAGTGGAGGGCTCCGGATGATTTCAACCACCTGGTGCTGTTCGACGTGCACTGACATCACACGGTATGCACGGGCCTCTAGCATTTCGCCTCCATCGAATTGCGACCGCCGTGGCCGGGATCGAACCCGCGTCTTTCAGGTGAACAGCCGAGCACCATAACCACTGAGCCACCACGGCGGCATATCCTCGAAAGCGTCCACTTCGTGGCACACATGACCTTTGTGACGTGCGCTCATGGGGATGATAATGATAATGACGCCTCTCATCAGACAGCGAATGAACGAAGCCAGGAGTTTTCTCTCACGACATACTACGATGTCGAGTCGACGCCCCCCCCCCCTCTGATATTTATCGTTGTAAAAGAAAGATCGGAAGCAATAAAGAAGACAGATGGGAAGCAACGTCAGCGGCGGGAAGAACAAAAGGCGCGTGGAGCATATACGGTGTTTCCGGCCGGTCTTCCTGGGCGTATAAATAAAGCTGGACGTCGTCACAGGTGGGATCTCCTGAGGCCAGGCGAGAAACTGCACGCGGCGAGGAAGCACCGGCGTTCTCACAACCGGCCCTCTGTGTAAGTGTAGGCGAGATGGCATACACAGTGTGCGGACCGAGTGCAAAAGAGACCTGCGCGCCATCCTGCGTTCGCTGTGACCCCCTCGGGGGCGGCAATGTTCGTACTGCGCTTGAAGTGTGTCCACATTTGAAATGCTGTTGCGCCGGCTATTGGTCGCGTTCCGCCCCCTGTAAATTCATTTTGCGATTCTCGATGCATTATGCTAATGATCCGAAACACCTGTCTGGCTTATGACAGCTGCGCTCGTCAATGTTATTGTCTAATTGTTCAGGCTTTGCTAGCATCGCTAGTGTCTGTTCGCCTTGCATTTATTCATTTTCACCCGACCAGGCAAGCTTGGTTACCGTGTGGTATGGGCCTGCCAACGAAATCAGACTATCAGTATTAATAACCAGCCAACGCGGAGGGTTGGAGGCAGCTCTGTCCAGCTCGGACGGAACGAGTGAAAAAAAAAAAAAAACTCGTTGAAAGAGCCCGGACAGCAGCCTACGCCAATGGGGTCCCGGACTGAGAACTCCAATCGCCACTGCAAGCTCCTAATGAGTTTCAATAAAATATTTTCACTCTCTCAAAAACACCTCGGACTTGCCGCTGAATCCACATTTCTGAGGCGCCCGTGTGCTGTGCGATATCAGTGCACGTTAAAGATCCCCAGGTGGTCGAAATTATTCCGGAGCCCTCCACTACGGCACCTCCTTCTTCCTCTCTTCTTTCACTCCCTTCCTTATCCCTTCCCTTACGGCGCGGTTCAGGTGTCCAACGATATATGAGACAGATACTGCGCCATTTCCTTTCCCCAAAAACCAATTATATTATACTCCAATCCTCACGAAAGTGTGCGCCACTAACATTTCTTGCACTTGGATTGTGACCCGAGAACTTCTAATAATTTCTATGAGAAGCGCAACAGTTATCCAGCAGTTCCTCCGGAACGTTGTTCTGCATCTACAACAGCACACAGTCGGGCCTTCACTCGAAGTCGTAAGCATCCAGTCCAGTGCGGACGAAAGCTCACATCTCAAAGGGGGCTCATCGCTCTTACTCGCTGGCTCGCAATGCGATGCGGCGCCGAGACAACGACCACGTATACTCCGCAGTGTCGTACCACGCCGCCCTTCTGGGTGGGCGACCGCCCTCACTCGCCGTGCTCAGCTGCATCTGGCGTCGAGAGCACCGGCAACTTCTAGAAAGGCTGGGCAAATTTGTTCTCAACGCGTTCGGGCGCCACACGCACTGTCCCGCTATAGAGAAGAGAGAAAGGGGGGGGGGGGGGCAAGAACAAGAACCGGCCTTGACAGGTCGCGTGGGAAGGTGCGCGCAGGTTGTTGAATGAGGCAGCGAGCAGCGGCGGCCTTCCCTCACTCTCATCTGTGATGAAGCGCGGGTGGTTGTTCCAGGGCGGAACATCGCGTTGACTCCTGCGCGCGCCTGCTATTCTTGTACGCACACACGCACATATACACGACCCCCTCCCCCCTCCACACACGCATACTCCTCTCCTTCCTGTAGTGTGGGCTGCGCAGACACAGCCATTCCATCTGGCGGCGGAGAGCCGGACGTTGCGCTCTTGAGTGTGTGTTTACCTTTTCGCTTGCTTGTTAGTTGTCGGTTGGCTCGGACACTTCTCGGAGTGGATGCGCGCGCACTCGCGCTATCGCCTCGCTCTGTCGGTTGCAATTAGCTGCGTAAACAGGCGCCTGCTCGGTCCAGCGCTGCTGAGTATTTCCTTTTTGTGCCGTAGCTTGCGTTAGTTCCATGCACGGTGGTGAAATGCTCAGCTCGGCGGAGTGGTAGCCTGCCTAACCTCAATGCCTCCACGTCCTCAGGTTGTGTGTACAATGGTCCATTTGGGTACTGGAAACGAAGACAACGGCGGTATCTGCTTTGATTCTTAAGTGGAAACGCAATACTACGTGGACTCTGAGGCATGCTGCAATGGAGGGCTCCGGATTAATTTCAGCAACCTGGGGTTCTTTAATGTTCACCGATGTCCAGTACACAGCCGGTCTTGCATTTCACCTCAATCGAAATGCGACCGCCATGGCCGAGGTCCGGCCGACAATGAGGCTGTGGTCAACCGCCGAAGTTCGCAGCCGTCGAGCCTGGCCAGCAGGTCAGTCTGCGTGAGTTCGCATGGCGTGTAGGTACTGTAGTTTAATTTGCAGCATACGAATGAAAGGTGTCCGTGACGTGGTTCCTTTCGGCTTAGGTAGAGGGTAGTAAGTATGGGCCAGTTCTCGCCTTAGCGTAGAGCGAGTATAGTACAGTTGTTGACTTCATTCCGCGGGTAGCACGCGCCGCGCCCCGTTTTCAACACCTAAGCATTATATATGCCTCATCAGTCAGAAAATACGGTGTTCCGTCCGCGAGAAACGGACAAAAATCCACGTGACCTCATAACGTCATCAGCAGTGGCTACGTAATCAGTTAAGAATGAAAAATAAAATTTAAAATTTCGTTCGAAGTGGGCTTCCAACTCAGGCCGGCGCGAACAGATCAGCTTCGCTGGCCACTGCATTAGAGTATAGTAGTCTAAAAAAAGACGGTGATAAAACAACACCCCACCCGCTAAACGCCAGTCGTTGTTATTGTTGTTGTTGTTGTTGTTGCCTCAAATACGATGGCACATACCCACGGTGGGGGATTGGCCAGAGTTTGGTGCAGATTCAAACACGGAAAAGCCCATCCAGGTTTATCTCAAGCGGCTCATAAATTTAGAGCACTCTGAGTGAAAAAGAAAATCACGAATTTTGAGAGAGCTTGAGGAAATCTGAATGGAAATCAAGGAAACAAAGCGGTGCGAGTAGAATAACTAAATTTTAAGAATTAATCGGAAAGAAAATAATCTGAGAGGAAAGTAAAGACATCCAGAAGTTAACACAAGAATCTCCCGGTTTCAATGATATACTTGTGAAGAAGCTGACACACCTGCCTAATGGCATGCCTTTTGACGGTTGCACCGTAGAAGAAGAGGACGGGAAGAATAAACGGCAGCACTAATTGAGCGAGAGGATTTTCCAAAAACTGAATTCTCTGCCGTGCAAGACCGCCGGCAGTAGAGGATGGAATGATCTATTGTTTCAACGTCCCCGCATAACGCACATAGATTCGACGGCGTGAACCCAGAACGGCATAAATATAGATTAAGGCGAGGAATCCTAGGGCGCAACAGCGTCATGGAAACCTCACATTGCAACGCCAGTCTCTAGCGCTGACTTTGGGTATCGTCGTCTTCATCAACTTCCATTAGGGCGACTCAAACACATTTTTTTTATTCGAGATGTTTGCCATTAGGCATAATGAGAAAGGGAGAGAAAGTTAGAAGGAGTGTAAACAAGCCTCACTGACCACTGCGTTAGAGTAGCACGCCATCGCCGCAGCCGAACATGCTTTCGCATTCCGAACATTCGCATTCGCAGCCGAACATGCTTTCGCATTCCGAACATTCGCATTCGCAGCCGAACATGCTTTCGCATTCCGAACATTCGCATTCGCAGCCGAACATGCTTTCGCAGCCGCGCGGATGCCTTCGCATTCACAGCACGTAAGTAGCCTTAAGTGTTGTCCGTAATTCCTTGTTGCTCATAATTTTTGGGCTGCATGCCGAGGCATACGGCTACTTAGAAACAGCTCTGCATTGGACGTGATATCATACGGAAAGTTGGACTGCTGGGTTGGTGCATCGCAGCGAACGGTGAAGTGCGCAACCTGAACTGCGCGCCCTTCCCAGAGTTCACGTATTGCGGGCCAGCCGTACGGACCTGGCATAGGTAGAGCACAGACCGTTAGCTCAAAACCGTATCATGCCGCTCGGGTGGTACGCATAACGGCAGCGGCTGCCCCATTCATTCGCTCGTCTTATCATAAAGCTTAGTGGTAATGTAGCTTACAATGTTTGCAGCTTCGCATATGAGCACCTGCCGCCGACTGCCAGATGTACCATGGATAGAGGAGGATAAAACGTACGTACTTAATGCAGCATCAAGCCGGATGTTAAGAAGCAATGGTAGCGCCTTTTATTGGAACCAACAGGGGCTAACGGCCACCTGCCAGGTATCGCTATACAATTTGCTTGTGTATTTCTTTTTAATGGTGCACGTAAAATAAACATCTGAACTCAAACGTAAACACTGGAGCACTTAAATTTAGCACAGGTCACCACACTGCGCTTCGTTAAGTTCGCTCCTACCAAGAGACCCGACCAACGTTTCTGCTTCAGCGCGCGCTGCATAGAATTGGCGGCCTGACAGCAAGAGCCTACCTGCAAATGTGTGTGCACAGTTACGTGTACGCTCAAAATGATGGGCGTGGCTCAGGGCTCAGTCCGCATCGCCAAAGGCGCACTCATGCGCGAAACGCTCCACACACAGCATCGGATATCGCCTTTGCTTACACACACGCACGCACGCCCTGAGGGCCTCTGCGGCTCGTATACGTGTGCATATCGGAGACTCGCCACTCCGGCGGCTTACTGGATCGTCTCGGCCCGGCTCGTTCATCTTCCGTGGCCCGCGAAGCCACCGACCGACCGGGAGGGGCAAGCCAATCCTGCTGCAGACGCGAGTTGCGCAGATTGCTCTGTCGCTCGCGCCGCCGAAATCACTTCCCCAAACGGCCGGCAGCGGTGGTGAGAGATTAATCGTTCGCACCCCGAGCGGGCGTCATTGCATTAAAGGCGGTCATCAGCACCTTCGGAGAGGCACGACCGCGCTCTCATTTTCGCAATCGATATTGCGATCGTTCTCTTTATCCTTGTCTGGTTACCGTGTAAGCGCGTAGGAAGATGCGGGGGACGTGCTTTCGGCCCAAGCACTTAGTCGTCTATTACAAAGGAGACAATGAGTTTCTGAGAATGCAGTGAGGTTTCATTTGGAAACTGCTTCGGCAAGAAATGTGAAACGAGAATGCCGAACCATTCTCCACTTCGTCGTTAGGTCGTCCGACGAGAGCGAGAGGTATAGGGACACCGGAAGTGCGTCCGCGTCATCGTCCTCCGTGTTGATCTCTGCGCGGCATGTGTAACACAATTCAGCGCAAACAAAATAAGGAACATGACAAAGTTGAGAACGACCTGAGATAACAGGTAAATATGAGACCTTCATTTTCGGGTAAACCAAGGATTTCGCCCGATTCTTGCACTCCGAGTCGCATTATTAATTGCCTCTGTGAGCACGATTTGCATTAAAATCGCGAAATTGCTGATTTCACCACTATAGTTCGCGCCACGCAGGCACTCCGCCCAATATGCCGACAGCGATAATACAATGCGGACTTTATTCGGAAGCTATGGTTGGAAGAGCACGTGTCTCAAGACAGTTGGATCCTTTCAAGTTTCTCTTGAGCTTTGGTCAGAGAGAGCGCAAGGATTCACAGTATACGGTATGGGTGGAGCACCGGACGCTAAATTCGGAGTTCGTGGGTTCGGATCCCACCGGCGGCATGTGATTGTTTTTCTTCTACTTTCTAGTCATTTAACTTGAGCGATAAAGTAGTTACACAATAAATTTCGCTTTGATCGACATAACAAATAAAAATTAAAAAGACTGAAACATTCCGCTATAATCTTGGCTTCGATGGCTGTTGGGTTAATTACTTCAAAAGTAAATCAAAACAAGATCTACAAGAGTAAAGCTAGAACGAACGCTCAGTAACAATGCATCGTCATTCGAAAATCGGCTTTTTCAGAAGCCTTTTGCTGCCTTAGCGTACAGACGCTGATTTGTTTGTATTTTATGGTACTGCCGGTAGTGTAGTCGAGGGTTCGACGGCATACCGTCTGGTCAGGAATCATGGCTTGATGAGGTTCACTGGTCACTGACAAAGGTCAACAAAATAATGATGTTTCGGGAGCGCTACGGCTCCCTTGTTCACAGGCTCCCTTGTTCACAATTGTGAACAAGGGAGCCGTAGCGCTCCCGAAACGTCATTATTTTGTTGGCCTTGGTCAGTGACCAGTGAACCTCATCAACACTGCCGGTAGTACAGAAACATTTCACCTAGTCGACAGCTTCGTTACACCAAAGTTGTACAGAACATAATAGGACAGAAAAAAATAAATTTTTGCACGAAGAATGCACGCGGACGGTGTAAAGAAAGTTTTAGTGAATTTCCGAATTCACTTTTTTTTTGTGCAGTTTCGAAATGACAATCGTGCATCCGCAGCCCTTTCATAGGAAAGTCGAACCCATCGCTATAGCCACAACCACACGTAAGCTTCAAGCAACGTGTGTTGCATCGGTGAAGACCGCAGAAGCGTATAATTTATGGAGCCACAAGACTAGGGCCACGACCGCATTACCGAGGCGAACACACGCATTACGGAGGTGAAATGTTGCGTGCAACGACTACGGAAGGCTTCCTGGAGCGAACCACTTGATAAATGTTTTGAGAGAAGCTGCGTAGCTTTTTTTCTTTTGTTTTATACTCGCGGTGGGCGCTCACAAATGATCTGTAGTGTTTCACGCCCCAAACAACGAACTGCGTAACAGCGTAGCGAAAGGATTCCGGGGATTAACTCGGGCTACATAGAAAAGGTCATTGAACGTGCGTCGAAAACGTCGGCGAGTTCAAGCAGACTCGGCCGTCACTGCCCGTGGGCGGAAACGGAAGAAATCTCGAACTTCGATCGGGTTCGGTAAGCATGCACAATTCGTAAGTACTGTTCTGTTTTCGATGAAGGTTCACGGTTCATCCGCCGTTAGCGACTTCAGGTACAGATGCATCGAAGGACATGCAGGTACGCTTGCAGCGTTGAACTAACTTTCTTGGAAGCCCTTCTAGCGGTCGGCAAGGTGTCCACATCGCTGTATAGGTCTGCTAGATATGACAATACAGTGACCTCCAATACATATATGTATGGATGCACGGCATATAACTGCGAGCAGAAGATGGGCGTTGCCCGGCCTGCAAGCCTTCCGCGCCTTTTTCTTTGCTTCGCTTTTCCATCCCTGTCCTGTGCTCTGCGGCCGCACCTGTCGTTCCCGGGCAGCCCTGATTGATCACCTGCCCGCAGGTCACCGATAGAGTAATTCGGTGGCATCTGTGCTAGCGTGGCCTCTGCCGCGTGCTGTACTAAAAAAATAGCTCGCTTTGCTTTCTTTTTTAGCGTCGATGTCACAGCAGAAAAAAAAAAAAAGTGAGGGGTGTAAGTATCAGGAACGGGCTTGACACATTTCGTTTTTTTTTTTTTTTTGCTGGGCTAAGGAGAATGAAAACAGTGGTACTCATGGATGATAGCCAGAGTTTCGGCGACATATAGATTACTCAAGTGCTTGCAAGAGGATAAATACATAACTTTAAAGGAGGAACTTCAGAAATGTTTTGTCTACTTTGTAAGGGCGGTCTGCGCACGTTAGTCACCTTCTCAGAGCGGAGAGAGATCATTCTACTTTCTAGCACTGTCTAGGGATGCCAACCTTCGCGGTGTTTTGTCAGCTATGGAAACCTTGCTCGAAGCAATCATTATATGTAGCGCGATGTTGTCGGCGAGTTCAAAATAAATCGCTTTTGAGGTTTCGACTCCTGTTTTGAGGTTGTGTTGGGAATTAGCTATCTTGAGAGCGGGCGGTAACACAGTCTTGAGAAGGTATTGACTAAACCTAACGCGATTTACGCGATTTGGTATTCTACCGTCGGCTGTACGCTTCGGCGACTGCATAGAAGAGCACCGTAGTAGTAGGAATAAAGATACCCAGAGATAACAGGTAAAGATGATGCCCCCAGGTGGTCCACAGCATGTCGTCAGTCCTACGGCACGCATTCCTCTGCTTCGCGCAGTCCCGTGCCCCCCCTCCCCCCAAATAAAGGCAAACACATAAACGGCGTGTTCAGGTTGCAAAAGCAGCGCTTAGCGCATCGCTCGCCACTGGTGGAACGGATGCGGCGTACGCAGCGGCTAATAGACTCGCATATGCAGAGGCAAAGAATACCGCGCAAGCTCGTCGGTCGCTCCGCTCTGCGGCGGTTATGGTCCGGCAAAGAAGCGCGCTGGAACTGCGTGACGGACACGGAACGGTGACTCTGCGCTGGCTTCGCAGTAGCGCCAGTGGCGCCGCCTGGCAGCGTCGACGACAGTAGCACCGGGAGAGAATGCCGGGTGCGTTGTTCGCACTCGTTTTATTTGTTAGTCCAGCACGGACGGACACCAGCGACGCAAAGAAGAGATGGTCTTTTTTTTTTTTTCGCTCCTGTACAGGTACCATTGCGCGAACGAGCCTGTCCCTTAGCGCTGACCGCTGTCTGTACGAAAACATCCCTGTGAAAACCAGCAGTCAGCACTCACACGTCTCTAGTTCGCTAACGAAAGGAGTGAAGCTTAACCTAACAAAATGTACAAGAAAGAAAGAAAGAAAAAGAGAGAGAGAGAGAGAGAGAGAGAGAGAGAGAGAGAGAGAGAGAGAGAGAGAGAGAGAGAGAGAGAGAGAGAGCATACACTGCTGATTACGGGAGCCGGTGAACGCACCGTTTCCAACCACTACGTGGCGCGCCGCCAAGATTGTGTGGAGGAGGAGGAGGGGCGGCGTCCGGCAGCCCTGTCACTCGACACGCGTTCTTGTATTTTGAGAGCGGACAACGGACGGCAGAATAGCTGCCGGCGGCAGCCCTAAGCTCCGCATAGGAGCTATAGACGTCTCTCTCATGCATGCACGGGAGTCGCGCTCTTTACGGAGTGACCCAGGACACACAGGGGGATAGGCGACGTGTTCGGAGGAGGGTGCGACCCCACGTATGGTGGTGGTGGTTGTGGTTTATTTAAAAATAACATAAAAGGAAGGTAAAAGATTTTTGCTAGCCCCGGCATCTGCCATCACGTGCGGCGGCACCTGAGCTGGGGCAGCGGAAAGAAAGGATAGCAGGCAGGTGGGAGAGATGAAATAAAAGAGGTGAGGGGACAGAAGAAAGACATGGCGGGAGGTAAATAGTACACTACATAAAATAGATATACACTGCATAAAAACATTAAAAGTAAACACTATAAATGCAAAATAAATATACTATATACATTATTTACACAAACAGTCAAAAAGTCAGTTGTCTTCGCGGCGCGCGTGTGCTGATGACGGGAAACTCGGCAGTCAATGGTCACACGCGCGCCGCACTTTGCACGCAACAGCTGGTGTGGGGCGCCCAGCTGTTAGAGCGTCCGAGTATGCCATTTCCTTTCCAGGCAACTTGGATCCGCATCCCGTCTCGGTCGATAAGCCCCGTGCTCACACTAAACGCGCGCATAGCATCCACGATAACGCGCTAGTTGTAGTCCTCGCAAGTAACTTGAGAATGCGTTGTGTGCGCCAAGGCCCCGGTCTTGCTGCAGGAACGCAAACAAGGCGATTATGTTTCCAAGGCAGTCTCAGAGACTACGCTCTAGCTTCGTGCGATCAGATGTCTCACGGTGGACAAGCACGACTGGATGAGAGAAAGAGAGAGGAAAAAGAAAGTGAAGTTAACCGGAAGGTTGCTCCGGTTTTCCACCTCTAGGGAAGAGAGAAGAGGGACGAAAAAAGGGAAAGGGGAAGGGGAGAGAGAGTGGGGGGGGGGGGCGGCACGAAGTGAACAGCGAGGACACAAGACAAATATATGCGCGCTGAATGAAAGACGCATTAAACTTTAATTACAAATTCAAAGCGATAATTTTATAATTACCCGCCGCGGTGGCTCAGTGGTTAGGGCGCTCGGCTACTGATCCGGAGTTCCCGGGTTCGAACCCGACCGCGGCGGCTGCGTTTTTGTGGAGGCAACACGCTAAGGCGCTCGTGTGCTGTGCGATGTCAGTGCACGTTCAAGATCCCCAGGTGGTCGAAATTATTCCGGAGCCCTCCAATACGGCACCTCCTTCCTTTCTTCGTTCACTCCCTCCTTTATCCCTTCCCTTACGGCGCGGTTCAGGTGTCCAACGATATATGAGACAGATACTGCGCCATTTTCCTTTCCCCAAAAAAACAATTATTTAAGCGGAATTGAGGAATTCGCTTGCAGTCGTTTGGGCCACATGGTTACCGCGTCCACTGCTCTTATAGCCCTAGACGTGAACGCACAGGATTAGAGCTTGAGCGACAAATCTACTACGAAAGTACACTTAACATCCAATCCCACAGATGTTTCACATCTCGCAGACGTAATGCAGCGATAGCCCCAGCGGTATAGTGAAAATATGTTTGTGCAGGCGCACTGCAGAAACGTTTCTCGTCGATTAAATGATTTACGTATGTGCTACATTGTCTTGTTGAATCTACGCACCCACATCCGTCTTCACGCAATTAAGTGTTGGGCAACCAGGATCTCACCGATGTTTTTTCTTCATTCTTTCTAAAAAAAAAAAAAACTGACGAGCGGAAATCTCATTTATGCGATAAATACTTAGGTAACAGCTCGCTGACACGCGGCATATTTTTACACAATATATGGCACTGAACATCTGTTCTTTGCGATAACCGCGATGGGGCGCTTCTCATCGGTAGACTGTCACTGCAGCGATTCACTCATTTTACAAACATGCGGCCAATAGTACAACGCTCGGCTGTGTTATCATGGGGCAAAGTCATGCCGTTTTCTGTCCGCAAAATGTGACCCTATTTCTTCGGAAAAGGTAATAAAAGAAAAGTTTTAGTGTTAGGCATACCTTAGAACTTTATGGCCTTAGCTGTTGACGGAGCAAAGAAAAATCCAACAAGACAACGCAGCACAGCCCTATAGCCAGGGTGCCTTAAAACCGTGGAAGTTTGCTCCTGTTTATTTAGCGGCTTTACAAATTTATTTTTTTTCTTGCGACACTGGGTCAAACGGCTGCGTTGCACTCAAAGGAGCCGTAGGCAAACAGCCGCTTCCTTGTATGGCCTCCGACTTTAAGACGATGCTCCCCGGCACGATCATGTTGGCGTACCCCTGAAAGCTTTCGCTGACCTTAAGACCTTTCTTAGGTCTTCGCGGTGGATCTCTAAAGCTGTCTTGCCCCTTCGCAAAATATTTGCCTTTCCTGAGACGACGAAGATATGGAGGCCAGGGCACGTATACAAGCTAGGGAACAAAACCGAACTCAAAGGAAAATAGAAGAGCAGCGCCATCATACTTTTTCCTTTTTTTTTTTTGCCGTGTACACGTGTATGAAACGGAGCTTTCTGTAAAAATGTTTTATCTCACCAGCGAGCTCGATGCATGTGGCTTGGCCCTCAGTGTGGGGGCAAGTTGTCTGTTCCCTCCATCTTTTCGAATGACCCGGAACAATCAGTCGAATGTGGTGCAGTCCTCGTGAATCTAATAACATCCGGCTCCGCACAGGCCAATCATGACGACTGAACGTAATAAAAATAAACAAGTGTTTTGATCTTGGCTGCAATGCTTCTATCCTGGATACCGATTCTATGTGCCTCCAGGATCCGTTAGTTTGACCGAGGCCTTTACTATATATCTCTCATGTGAATCTGGACATGCAGAGTGAGCACGTTTGAACTAATATTCTCCGCTGAGTTGAAACAGAACCCGTCTCGAACACCCGGGCTCTCCAACCTCCAGCAAAAAAGAAAAAGTAAAGGAAACATAAACGCAACTGTTCTGTAACGTGAAGGAAACATAAACGCAACTGTTCTGTAACGTGCCCCCGCCGCGGTGGCTCACTGGTTAGGGCGCTCGACTACTGATCCGGAGTTCCCGGGTTCGAACCCGACCGCGGCGGCTGCGTTTTTATGGAGGAAAAACGCTAAGGCGCCCGTGTGCTGTGCGATGTCAGTGCACGTTAAAGATCCCCAGGTGGTCGAAATTATTCCGGAGCCCTCCACTACGGCACCTCTTCTTTCTTCCTTCTTTCACTCCCTCCTTTATCCCTTCCCTTACGGCGCGGTTCAGGTGTCCAACGATATATGAGACAGATACTGCGCCATTTCCTTTCCCCAAAAAACCAATTATTATTATTCTGTAACGTGAGATCTAGCGGTGAACGCCAACGAAACCGCGCGCAAGCAATCAAGTGCGTTGCTCGTGAAGGCGACACTATAGCGGCCACGCGACGCCGGAGCTGAAATTCGATATTCGGAAGGCACCGCCTGCAATAGTAAACGCCGATCTCAGCCCCCCGTGCAATCTCTGCTGCGGGGCAGAGCTGCACGCAACCTCAAGGCAACTCTCGCGCATACAGCACCGGATGTCGCCTGGTTTCCTCCGCACGCTCTTTTAACGGGCCCGTTCAACGTTTAATAAACCAGCATCTGCGATGCCACCCAAAGACGCTGCTTTGTGGCAGTCAACTCCCCGAGCAGCGTGAAATTAATGTATGAAAAGGAAGGGCGCCATCGATCGAGGGGGGGGGGGGGGGGGGGGGGGGGCATTCATCGCCGACTTGACGCCGCCGTCGAGGTCGCTTGGATTCGTGCCAACGTTTTTCACCAGCTCCGTTTCGATTCAAAGGGCGGGAGGAAAGTGGACGCCAGAGTGGCGCTGCTGCACCCCGGCCCGCATCTCCGCCGCTTTTCCAGCCCAAGTGGATGACGAGAAAAGATTCAGAGCGTGCTTCTTTCTCGGCCCTCCTGGATGGAACAGACAGTGCGGCAGAGAAGGCCGTTGCTCTATACACTGGGCATGTTACCCACGGGTCGGGCTTCAACGCGCAGATACGATGCCCGCAGCAAGCCACAATGACTTCTACGATATGCACTGCCATGGACATTATTAGATGCAGTTCTGAGGCAGTGATGGGTGGCGAATGTGTATTTCAATTGGAATTAAGAGCGGGCATTTTATCTGGGTTTATTATTTTCAAGGTCAGTTAGGAAAGATTTGGAGCGCGAAGAAGGTCAGCCGTGCAGATGCAATGGAACGGGCTTTCTTACCAGTGACGAGAAACTTGATGTTGCATCGAAGGTTGCTCCATGGGAACTGTGCATTGATACCGTGCTGTAAAACTGTTTACTTGCGTACTGAACCGGCGTTTTTCCGCAACCTTTACTTTTGGGCCTATTGGAGGCCATTTCTTAACGCGTTAAGGTGAATACATATTGTCGATCATGGTGAGTGGCGGCCGAAAAGCTGGTTATATGTGTAGGGTTTGAAGACACTTACGTTAAGCGGGTGCCAAGAACCTGCGATAAAAAGAGGTAACTGCTCTTGTAGTTGCAAGCACCGAGGAAAAATGTTGGTCGGGGAAAGTGATAAATCACTGAGAAAAAAACCGGGAGTTTCCGCGAAGCTCTCTCATAGCCTGTGACGTGATCAATGTACAAATTGATGATTTCATGCCCTGTGGCGAAATTTCCTCAGGAAGAGTTGCGCTGTTGCACTGATCACGTCAGGACAGACAGGATGCTGACGACTGTGGGGCCGCAGAAACTTGGTCGTAAATAAAAGGTATCTTTATTCGGCGGGGCTTAGCACGAATGGAAGTCGGAGCAGCAATCTTGTATTACAAACTGTCAATGTATCGAGCACGAAAATCATATACTGTTTGTTCACACATCACTTGCTTTAAAGGTGCAATTAAGAGGAATCTGAACTCGTCTTTTTACCGCGGGAATTCTATCTACATGCTCCGGGCATTCTTAGAAACTTAAAATTATTGTCCTGTGCGGCCGATTGCCCTAATTAAATCGGATTAAACGTCCCGGCTCCCGCCTTTTTTGTTTAACTCAACGCAATAGGTAGACGGAGTCAGCCAACGCGTGGCTTTTATGTTGTTTTTTAGGTTTCTGTGAGATAAACGGTTTCAGTCAAAGACAATATAGTCGCCAATTAGGCCCACGGAAATAAAAATACACATGGACACTTTGATTTACGTATCACTCCGCCGATGGCAGAGCGGCAAGCCGCCACGGGACTGGCTGGCGCGTTGGTTGACTCCTCCTACCTACCGCGTTGAATAAATAATAATGAAAAGGCGGGAGCCGGGGCGTTTAATTTGATTTAATGAGGGCAATCGCCCGCACAGGACAATAATTCGAAGTTTCTAAGAATGCCCTGAACTTGTAGAGATTCCCGCGATGAAAATACGAGTTCAGATTCCTCTTTAGTGCACCTTTAACTTTGATCATACAAATTTTAACCACGCATGTACGTGAGAGGGAAATGCGTGGAGGTAAACCGGGAAAGGTGTCGGTTCGCTGCCGTGCACTGGGTTGAAAAGGATGGGAGATATGAAGGAAAATGAAATAAGGGAGGCGAGTTAAAAATTTGTACCAATTAAGGCCTACGGCTGTCATGGATGTGATCAAGCTGGTGGTGGCGGTGGTGATAAACATTTTATTTAACAAAGGGATTTCACAGCCTGAACTGGAGAGGCCCGTAGTCCAGGGCTCCGACGACCTTAGCTGTTGGCTGCGCACGATGACCCAGCTGTCCTTGGTCCTCTATAGGCTTGGTCTGGACAGCACTGCCGCCCACTGCACACGTTGAGGGTTTGTGATTTTCGGGGCACCCTGCACGCTTTGGCAAGCCCGTGTAGTGTGATACAGTGTGGGATGCTCCCGGATAGCGCCCATGTGTTCGAATTTAATGTGGGGTGTATGTGGTGTAAGAGGCTGAGGTGTGGATATCTGTAGCTGCCTCCAAGCTACGGCTTCTTCCCGCGTCGGCTTGCTGTGTGGTGGGGGGCAGATTCGCGATTTAGCTTGTGGTGGGTAAGAACCTCACTGTATTCTGGGACCGGCTCTGCGATCGCCGAGTCTTCTGTCGGAGCCCTGTTAGTAAGACCTCGGGCAACGGCGTGTTCGCGCTGGTTATCCCTTAGAAACCTGTGGGCTGGTCCAAATGAGTAAAGTTTCAGGAAGTTGGTGTTATAGCGTTGTTAAGATACGGTGCGCGTTTGCTGATATGAGACCATTTG
Organism: Amblyomma americanum; assembly: GCA_030143305.2. Classification (NCBI taxonomy): domain Eukaryota; kingdom Metazoa; phylum Arthropoda; class Arachnida; order Ixodida; family Ixodidae; genus Amblyomma; species Amblyomma americanum. The sequence continues at coordinate 5,659 of JARKHS020001484.1, read as the reverse complement.
CATAATTTCGACATGCCGTCTGGGGGTCTGAGGCCACGTAGATTTTGTCTTCCAAGCAGCTGGAGACCGTTTCAAAAGCGATGGCCGTCTCCTCTGCAGGCTGCAATCCATTTGGGCTGTTTGATTTTGGCAGCAACCGCCATGGAAAAATTTTAATGTAAACCCAGAAGCGCGCTACGAAACCGGAAATCAGCTCGGAGTAATCCTATCAACTCCATATCAGTCTCCAAAGGACTGCGGTCTGCCAAGCGCTCTTCCCTCTCGGCTTCGATATCTTAAACCGCTTTTGACTAAGCCGAGGAGCAAACACGGCTCCGGGGCCGTGGCGAAACCGACTGTACGCGCAGCCAACACGAAGGAAGTGACGTCATGCAGACTTCGGATGAGAAACAGGATGTTTCGTGCATGGAGTCAGCACGACTGTTCCGTGAATGCGCCGACGAGTTTATGTTCGCGCGCCTGAGCGCCGCAGGTCTCCTCACTGAGCAAGCGTTGGCTGAAAAACAAGAAAGAAGGCAATAGAGAAAAGAAAGAGAAAAAATGAATTTACAAAAACGTGAAGAAGGAAACGGAAGTTTTCACCGTTTACGGCGAACCAGCGAAGGCTGTGGAGCTGGCCGCGCTGGGCGTTGCGTCAAGCCCTTTTTCCTGGTAGGAAAGAAACTCTTCGTCTCGGGAGATGGACGTAATTCAAGGCGCGAGCGGCGTGTCGGGCAGGCAGACGGGCGCGACCGCTGGGCGATTCAAGGCCGCGTGGATATATGACGCGCCGCCGACTGTCTGTGGCGCTCTGTATAGAGTGTCGCGGCCCGTGGGGCATCCCGGAAGCCTTGCGTTGCGACAAGTGGTCCGCGGCATCCTGAGTCCCCGCGTTGTACGGGTCCTCCTTCTTCGTTTCGCGCTGACAGCGGTGATCTTGACTGCACATTCGTCACAGAAGCGCACGCGTTCGCTGTTTGCTCGTGACCTTGTATAGACGGGCAGCAAGCACTGAAGAGGTGTGTCGCAAGCTGAGGGAACTGGGCGGGAAACGGCCTTATCGTGTTTTGCAGTGAAAGCTGTTATAGCTTTGGTTTAGCCATATAGCTCTTCACTCTACCGTAGAATCTACAGCGCAACACCTTAATTGCAGAGTGCAAAACCGCAATGTTCGGAAGCACGGTATGGACGAAGTTCCGGCGTAGAAATGTTAATTCGGAGGGAGTGAAAGAAGAAAGGAAGAAAGGGGTGTCGTAGTGGAGGCCTCCGGAATAATTTCGACCACCTGGGGATCTTTAACGTGCACCGTGTCTTAGGGTTTTGCCTCCATAAAAACGCAGCCGATCGCGGGGGCTGTGTTTTTATGGAGGCAAAACGCTAAGGCGCCCGTGTGCTGTGCGATGTCAGTGCACGTTAAAGATCCCCAGGTGGTCAAAATTATTCCGGAGCCCTCCACTACGGCACCCCTTTCTTCCTTTCTTCTTTCACTCCCTCCCTTATCCCTTCCCTTACGGCGCGGTTCAGGTGTCCAACGATATATGAGACAGATACTGTGCCATTTCCTTTCCCCAAAAACCAATTAAAAAAAATACGAAAAGCTCTATTCTTCTTTCGACCTCCTTTACATTTCGCCCTCATTATGGGGCTCCCACAGTCACACTTTGCATGCCATAACAGCTGCACATGGCTTCCAGCACCGTGCAATAAATATTGAGTACACCTTCCCCGGATCGCCTAAAAGCCCCTCAAGCTTCTTCGTTCCTGCCCCTGCGGGGAGACAGGGGCGTCGGCCTGCCTCCATGGCCCTGGATTCGAGAGCTTGAGCACCGGGCGTCGACTTTGAGCAGAGGGGCGCGGGGGACAAGAGGCGCTCAAGACCCAGCAGAGGGCCTCTGGCTCACTGAAGCTGTCGTGGCGCGTGCCTGCTGCGGCGGGCCGTTTTTCTCGTTTCCTCGAAATAGCATGCACTTTAACGCTGTCTCGCGCCCTCGTGTGGTGCAGTCACCTCCATACAGCGCTTCGGCTGCGTGTGGATAAAGCCTGCAACCCCGGTGCGAGAAACAGCCGAAAAGTTATGTTGCTTGTTCAGGGTTCATGGCGGCAGTCCCCAACCCAACTGTACCTGGGTGCGGGCGATACAGAATGAAATCGCCGGCGCCTACACAGACTGGAGAACTCCGCAGCACTGCTTGAGTTTAAATTTTCGGCCTTATTTCTGTTTAGTTGCGATTGATTATAAGAACCGCTATTAGCTATATTCCCCGTCTGAATAGAGCAAAAAGGAACCAATTAATTTGCCGCCATTACGGCTCTTTACCCGCCGCGGTGGCTCAGTGGTTAGGACGCTCGACTGCTGATCCGGAGTTCCCGGGTTCGAACCCGACCGCGGCGGCTGCGTTTTTATGGAGGAAAAACGCTAAGGCGCCCGTGTGCTGTGCGATGTCAGTGCACGTTAAAGATCCCCAGGTGGTCGAAATTATTCCGGAGCCCTCCACTACGGCACCTTCTTCTTCCTTTTCTTCTTTCACTTCCTCCTTTATCCCTTCCCTTACGGCGCGGTTGAGGTGTCCAACGATATATGAGACAGATACTGCGCCATTTCCTTTCCCCAAAAAACCAATTATTATTATTATTCATTACAGTTCTTTGAAAATAGCTGACCTTCGTATATGCGCCTGTATATCAGGTACGCCGTCAGGCTGATGATGATGATGATTATAATGATGATTATGATGAATTAAATGAATACTCCGAGACAGAAGCGCCTCCCGGCCTTTCCTCAAGTACCTTTCTTTCCTCGGTGTACATCATCATATAGACGGTCCCCGTGCTCAGCACCTCGCAACAACAGGGTGTTCCCGCGGTAAAATTAATATTCGATCTGTAGTTCGCTCCGGTACATTACTTCTAGCGCATTGAACTCAGGCGCACGAGCAGGATGCATGGTTATCCGTGCACGCCAATAACCTCGAACGCTCGGCAGCCCGAAATTCAATCGAGTAACGTCCACTTTCTTCACGCACCAGCACAACCGTGCAGCAGCAAAGACAGCAATCCTCTTTCCCGGTGCGACCTGCAGCGTGTTCTCTCTGCATGGCAAACTTCGCCGATGCACCACACTGACCGCAAATAATGGACACACGCGTACTGTACACCGCAACCGAACGCGATGCAGAAACGTGCGCTCGCTATCATCGTCGAAGCGCTGCTGAGCTCTCGGCACGAAGTCAGCGAAGAAATGCGGAAGGCGAGAAAAAAAGAAGGAAAGAGCGTTGGGTGCTGCGCAGGGTGGCTCTGCGTGAACCCGTCTCTCGCCTCCATTGCTCATGCACGCACGAGGAATGCGCAGGGACAAGGCAGGAACACGGAACGCATATCACGGCCCAGCCGCAGAGACCACCCGTGCGACCCCGTATGTACTACGCGAAGGCAATGGAGCGACGCGGCGCGGCAGCCGCGGAAAATCGGATTGAGCGGCGCACGTCACCAATACGCCGACCGCGCGCACGCGTGCATTAAACGCATCGTCTGCGTGATTGTGTGCGCACCGTGAAAGTCATATATGGCATGTGATTTATCATGATTTCGTGCACCACTGCCGAAGCCGCAGCAGTACAGAGCGAGGATGAACGGTATCTGGGCGTTGACACCGTGTTCCGGCGTATAGAAGAGCCATGCTATATAGCGCCCTCGAAATTTTAGTTCTTTTTTTTAGTTCAGTGCTGTGTTTGTCTCGTCTTTGCCTTTCCTTCCGTGCTGTGCCCTGAATTTTTGTTTTTCATTGTAACGAAATGAACAATCCTTAAAGGAACGGATATGCCGCGGGCCCCTATGGGGAATGAGGTGAACTCAGATTGTAAATGCTAAATCGTGCATGGGTTGAACGGCGTCCCGCAATGACAGCTTAGCTATGAGGGATGCCGTAGTGGAGGACTCCGGATTAATTTAGGCCACCTGGGGATCTTTAACATCGTTGACATCGCGCAATACACAGAGGCTTTTGTACTTCGCCCCGTAGAAATACGGCCACTGCGGCTGGGATCGGACCCAGAACTTGCACTCTAAACAGGAATAAGACTGTATGTGAGTCGAAAAGGATTAAGATGTCACCTAGTGCACTCTCCTTTAGGGGTAGGGTATGCTGCCAAAGTCTTGGGGTAGATTTCGATCACTATAATATACGGAATGCTTATATTTTTGCCAACGGAGACATATTCCCACCGCAAAGCGTAGTAACTTGTTGCAGTAAGCAAATAGAAGGGAGCTTTTAAACGCGGCATCGGTAGTCTTGAGGTTAGCAAAATTTGCGTAACTGCTAAAACTTCGCGTATTTTCAAGAGGGAATCTGTTTCAGTTGCCAACCGTCAGCATTCCGTTTTTTAGCGATGCAAATCTACCACGGAACTTGGGCACTGCATTCCTGCATCTCCTAAAAGAGAGTGCTCCCTACTCCCTCTTTGCTCTCATTTCGGCGCATTTGTGTTGAGTATGGAGATCAGCGGCTGAATTCCAAAGCCTCTAAGCCACCAAGGTGCGCGTGTCAAACTGAAACGAATTATATATCCTTGACGAAATGAACATGAGATGAGCGATACAATGACATTGCATTCCGAGCAAATGTGAATGTGCGCGTGAGCGGCAGAGTCAGGCGGCGAAACGAGATGATGAAAGTTCGCGGGATAAGGTCCCTGGCCTTGGCTGTCCCCGGATATACAGTTGATTCCTCGTTATAGCGAAGTTGCACAGGCCCGGCGATTACTTCGTTATAGCCGTAGCTTCGTTTAGCCCGTGCTGACCGAGCTTCCACGAAGAAACATCATTCATTCGTTATATCGAATATTTCGTTATAAACCGTTTCATTATAACGAGGTTCGACTGCGTGGGTAAATCGAGCTCAACAGGAGACGCCGTTGTCCTGCAGTGGGCATCGTCTGAATGCTGCCGATGACGATGAGAATGCGAAGGTGGCAGGAACGTGGGCAGGTTCCAGTTACAAGGTTATGGAAGATGCACGTAGCCTCGCGATGTTTGTTTAGTGTGAAGCTGAGAGAACGAGTAGACAGCAAAGCAGAACAGGGTAACAAAATTTTCTGTCTATTTTCTGTCGCCGCTGGCAAACGGGTTGCTTTCACTGTAAAAAAGTTCCGTGAAGCGGAAAACTGACGATTCTTACGTATTTGGTACGGAATTTTTCCGCATCTTGCGTACGAGGCATTCAACAGTTTGGCAACGCTGATGAGAGCAGTGTTTTCAGTATACGGTCCTTATGGACGCTTTACAGAACGAGAACATAAGCTCCGTCATATCTGCTAGGTCACGTTCCAATTGGATATTCCGATCAGTCCTTGCCAACTGGTGAGCCCAATTGGTCTAAGTTGATATATTTGGTCCACCCAACTGCACCCAATGTATAATGTGAACATTTGAATATATTGTACAAGGAAAGCAGAATATGGTTCTTATAAGAAGCGCTATCCTCAGCTTAACCTGCTAAACTGTATTCATCATTTGCGCTATTGGAATAATAGGGACCAATGGGCAAGCGCCGCTCACCCCAGAATGAGTTTTAGATATGGTGTATATAAGTGGGAGCAACCACGTATGAATAAAGTACTGTCACAATGGGAATTACGGAACACTGGTGGTTTTTTACTGTGTGTAGTTTGTGCCCTGTATATCT